>OX155953.1:8635930-8920930 GCA_944548615.1 Micropterix aruncella | reverse complement strand
TTGTGGAGATTAATATTAGGCAATTCCTCGAAATAAACTCATAGACATGTTTATATGTAGAAATATAATTATAGGATATCATAAAACAAGGCGGATAATGAATAGTATTTTCTAAATTAATGGATATATTTAAATAAGTTGAGTATAAATAATAAAAGTATACATAAATATATGATAGAAACTGTAATATTAAATAATACATACTATGAAAAGTTGCTCTTCTTATAATAAATAACCTGATTAGATTTATTGAAAAAAAGATAATTAGACCATATTTTTGTATTGCAGCAGTCGTAAGAAGATAATGGTTAACAATTTTGGCTATTACTACGAAAAAAACTCAAAATCTTGGTGAATGAGTCTTCGTTAATAATAGTATACGTTTTTGCATTTTCTCTCTGCTTTAGGAATATTTTACCATGTTTGCTCCAACAGAATGTAAAATTGTGTTGTTTGGCAAACTTTTTTGACATCATCAGTAAATATTTTGCTTTTTGTGTTAGTAGATCAGATATATAGATAGGTTGATGTTCGTCAGTAAGCTTAAGGTGTGATGTGTTCAGTTTCTCTGAGTTGTTTTTACAGGCTTTATTGAATGATTTGACCGAATTGAGGAAAGTATCGCGTTGTAGTTGGGTGGAAAATTTGACGATGACAGAGCGAGGATTTCGCTTGGAGTAGTTAGTAGTAGTTGTCCTGGATGTAGATATAATGTCCTCGGCGGTGATTTTATGATTGATGGTCTGGCTAATCAATTTTAGAGATTCAAACAGATTTTCATTGGGTCTCTCTGGAATACCCCATATCTCTATGTTCCCACTCTGATTCTGGTATTCCATTTGATCAATTTTACTTTTACAATTTATACTTATTTATTTATTTATATATACAAAGTCACTAAAAAATACTAATATTGTCATTGCTACATTATACAGACGATAAACAATGGCGAAACATTAACTGAGTTAACTCTTCGTAGCTACACCTGTTTAACGCCGCTCAACTGGGATAAACCCGTTCCAGGGCTAGCGTTTCTAAAACATTTTAAAACACAAATTGAGAATGATAAATAAAATAAATTACCTAACGTAAGAAAGAAATCTAAATACAAAAAAAGAAATACAAATCAAAGTATTTTTTTTTTAAGATCTTTTTTTTAAATGATATAATTCTAATGATAATCCAATTCTAATAAGATCGAATAATGTACCAAATAGAGTTGTCAATTACTAGGGGCGGGTCCGTCACCTCAGGAAGTTTTAACGATTGGTCGTTCTATCTCCATGAAGTGAGCGCAGAAGACTTGGACAAAACAGTCCACTATCAAGCTACGCCACATGCCCGTAAGAGGCCAACGCCTTATCCGCGAGATAACCAGGTATGTTACCCAGCGGGCTTACACTCACGCCCTTACTTCCAATGGCGACCAGATTACTCCGGTTAAGAGTTCGTGTAAACCGAATCTATCGCGGACCACGGAATACTTTGCCCGGCTGTTCACCCAGGATCGGGTAGCCGATGGTCGTTTCAAGAGCAGACGCCGTAAGGTCCGCAACCACCCCCGCTC
The DNA here is from genome assembly GCA_944548615.1 of Micropterix aruncella. Taxonomy (NCBI): domain Eukaryota; kingdom Metazoa; phylum Arthropoda; class Insecta; order Lepidoptera; family Micropterigidae; genus Micropterix; species Micropterix aruncella. The sequence goes on along the minus strand of OX155953.1, from coordinate 8,919,363 downwards.
TATAGGAAACAGTACTGCTTCCAGACTCCCCCGACTGTTAGTCAGAGTTCACAATCGATTGGCATGGTCCACACGATGCGCAGACAGTCCAGGAGCGCCAGAAGGTTGACTCCTGGAAACTAGCCCTAAGGTCAGAGTCCTGCATTGGCTCGCACTTCATGAGTGGAGGCCGCCGGATGGGTGTTGTCCCGTGAGTGTGACCAACCCTGAACAGTACCATTTCTATTTCGCATACGCGCATTCGTTGCATCACTATGGGTGTGCTTTGCTAATCTGCTAAGTGGGTTTAGAATGCACAAGCGCGCGGTCGTCGATTTTCCCTCGATATTACTGCAAAACTCGGAATATTGACCCTTTTTTGCATGTAAATCTAGATATATGATGTAGTATCTATGTATATAAAAATCGTCATATTTTTTATCTAATAACGCAAACCACTCTAACCCAACGCAGCCTAACGCAGTCCTAGCGCATAATAAACTAAGACACTCTATCAAAATGGCATGATAAAAATGTCCTCGCTGGAGATTGGCCCTCAAACTGGTGCTCTGTAACAGCGACACGCTGCACTTTGCAATGATTCGATTCTCGCTCCTATTTTTAACGAGGCCATCACTCGCACGAGCCGTGCTCCACAGCCTCTGATATGATCTTCTCGATAAAGGTCATTTGTCAGTAAATGTCCTTTCTTTATTCTGCCAGTGGGGGATGAACGATCGGGGCGATTGGAGCGACTGTTCATTTTATTACTTTTATGTTACCAGAAAGAGAGTAAATATTACGAGGAATAGAATATCGCTAGTAAAGTTATTACTATTTAACTATGTTTTCTATGGGCAATTTTGATTTTCTGTGTAAAATTAAGAGTGTTGTATCCGGCTAACGAATACTGGAATGCTGATTGTGATTGATGGCTAGTTATATCGTTCTAGTTTTAGTTTCAATTCAGTTCAGTTCATCCATAGTTTATTTTTCTTTAATTACCATTAAAAAATAAATGTACAAATGCTATTCCATTATCAACTAGATTTAGAAATTATCAACTAGACCTTTATTTACGAAAATGTTTCAGTTTACTTTTATTTAATAGAGGTTTAGCGTTGCCTTGCCTTATTATTGCCTTAAACAGCTTTTAACGCACGCGTTGCCTAACTTTTGCGCGAATAGATGTTTCACAAAACTTAAACAACGATTAAGTTATAGTTTATTCCGCGCGAATAGCGCGGCAGTTTCATGTATGAGATGTCTTCGTTTCAGATTTACCACGTACGTACTATTACTTAAGAAAATATAGAAATATCGCTATATGGCCGTAAAAACAGTCTTTGCAAACAATAATACAGTGTGGCTCATCATTTTAAAAACTTCAGCTGAAGCGAGATTACAGTGTTATGGCATTTCAATATACAACTGGCAAAATTGTTTCAATATACAACTGGCAAATAAAAACTGCTAGTTCGATCTATATCTTCATGCATCTAATTCACTATCGAATAACTGAATTCAGAGCCATGCTTTATCGAAAACAGAATGAAGCTGTTTATGATTCCTCTTTCTACATTTTCACCAAATATTAGGAATCGGATTATTTTTAACCAGTATGAGCAAATGAGCAACATTTTAAAAAAAAAAATAATAATTTAAAAAATAAAAAAAGAATGAGTACACACACATTTCAACACACACACACCCTCACACACACACACCCTCTCTCTCTCACACACACACACACACACACACACACACCCTCACACACACACACACACCCTCACACACACACAGAGACACTATACACACCCTCACATTTCTAACAATATACATATTTACCTATATATAAACAAGAGCGAATTCAGCTTTTTATTTTATAAATAATATTTTGTATTTGGATTTATTTTAAAATAATTTTCCACTGCTTTTATTATTTAATAATAATTTAGATTTTTGAATGATTATTTTGTGTCTTTTATTTTATTTTTTATATCTTTATTTGTAAATTTACTATAACAATTTCTTACCGTCTTTATCATAAAACCGTTTTTTTCATTTTTAAATAATATCATATAAAATTAGAGTTTTCCTAGTCTCAGGCCCTGTCTAGTTAGGAGTGACGCAAAATCATTGTGTAAATATAATTTCCTAACATTTTATTTTCAATAAATAAAAAATTAAAATTTTTTTTTTGTTAGTTTAAGCAATTTATCTTTGAAATTAAAGTTTGAGAAGCATTTAGCGCTCTACGCCCTTAAGCTGTAGATAAATTATCGCAAATAAACAATATTTGAGATATTTTACCACCGCTAGATGGCGCAACGCGCTCAAGGCTGTTTTTCCAATAAATAACAATTATTAAAAAATATGTATATTTTTTAATTTTTTTTATTAAAAGTTGCTTATTTTCACGTGCTGATTCACCCACTGCAAGGACGCCACTTAAAGTCACTCTCTATAACATTGAGATACGCCCCTTTTTGGAATACTAAGAAGTGTAAGTTAATTCTGTATAGGTAAAGCATAGGTAGTTAAATGTAATGTTTAATTTTAAAAAAGTAATATAGCTTGCAGATTTCGGGTTTAAATTAAGAAACTCGACTTGACAAGGAGGTCAACGTATATCTTTTTAACAAACTTTTATTTACCTTGCAATGTATGTTACTTAGTATGTATGTATGTTTGTTTAGGTCAAATCTTACAAGCTGAATTAGAACCACTTCCCCTTATCATATGAAGTCGAAATTGTAGATGGTGGCTCCGATGACAATGCATTTCTATGGTGAGCATGACCTTATTCTACACTTAGGATCGGCTCCCGACGAGGCTACTCTTACAAGGTCAACAGCAGAGACACACATTTTTTTATTCGCATTCAATTATGACAGCCTGTTCTAAATGTTACCATAACATAAATGTCTTACTTAGGGTTGCACTTAGGGTTGACTTCCAACGAGTGGACTCCTCAAGGGTCAACAGTAAAGAAACTAAATTTTGTGTACGCATTCAATTATAATAGCTTGTTCTAAGTTTGACAGGGCTGCTGCGCCCAGGTTTGGCTTCCACCGAGGGTACTCATCAAGGGTCAATAGCACAGAAACGAAATTATGTATAAGCATTCAATTATGATAGTACGTTTTAAGTTGCACCGCGATATGGCTGCTGCACCCAGGGTTAGCTTCCAACGTGGGAACTCCTCAACGGTCAACAGCACAAACACGAAATTCTGTATGCCATTCAATTATGATAACCTATTCTAAGTTCCACTAATACATGATTGCTGTACCCAGGGTTGGCTCGTGACAGAGCATTTTAATAAAAACTTGTTTTTAAAAATGTGTTTTATTATTAACTGATTTGTTATTTATGTACCTATTGAAGATAATGCAATCCCTTATAAAAATAACCAGTTGTAGGTACTTTCTTTTTTTTATTTATATAACTAATGAGCACAATGTAAACCGTTATAAATATAACATCCTATACATCATCATATATACGGCCCGTATCATATAAATATATCATATAAATATATCATCATATAAATATATATGATGTAAATAAAGATCATGTCATATAAATATATCATCATATACACGACCCGGTGGCATAGTGGTTAGGTCACCAGATCTTACATTGTAAGGTCCCGGGTTCGATTCCCGGCTGGGTCACCATTTTCCGTTGGGATCAAATTTACGAAATTGCATTTTCAATTCTGTCGATCGAATGCAATAACAAGACACACACTTACAGACATGTTACACGCACACATACATATAACACGTCATAGAAGGGTTGGTTGTAAGAGATTGTCATATGGCAATAAACCCGCCCATTGTGACATTCCACAATAAAGAGTATAAACATGACTGCAAATAATGTACCAATTTGAATGATAATTATATAATAATATGTACTTTTAGTATTTAAATGTAAGATTTAGCTTTAGTTTGATTATTTAACAATTTACTTACTACTTGGGATGTTACTATGTACAGTTTTTAGTACGTATATATTCGGTTTATTGACTATTTCAATTGTTAGGCTTCTGCTTTGATTATTCAACTTTTTAACTGACTATTTTAATTATTGTGTGTTTAGTAGGTAGCCATTAGAATTATTGACTATTTTATTAAATAAGCTTTTAATTTGTTTAGTAATACGATTCTACGACGAATAACTTTTAGTAGGTTCCAAAGTTTCTTAGATACTATATATATATTTTAATTAATATATGTATGTTGAGTAAAGATTAAAGTAGTAATGATACTTACTGCTTAAAACACAAACCGCTCTTGGACACGTCCAAGAGCGGTTTTTAGCCGCCAATTGGACACGACGTAAATGTAATGTAATGTAATGTAAACAAACAAACATCCACTGTAGGTGTTTTCTTTTTTTCCTTTTATATACCTAATGAACACAATGTAATCCCTTATAAATATAACATCCGCTATAGGTGCTTTCCCTTTGTTAAGTAATCCTATTTGCTTACGGAGATGGGAATTTCCATTTGCAAAAATAGTGCGATGGCTGCTTTCACACAATCCGAAAGAAATACAGACTTTTCGGTCACTATTGCTTTTAAGGCCCAATGACAGGTTCAATGTGACAAAAGGCACATCTCTAGAAGATCAAGGAAGCATTATTGCAAATGATTCGGCTATAATTTTTGAATAAGTAGCCAAAGACCTAAAGTAGTATATAAACAACATTTATATGGCAATGTATTATGTAGCGAGAAATCCATAGACAAAATTCGGTAAAAATGGTCAAAAAGGCTTTTCTTTGAGGACCATAATAATCAGTATAGATATGTCACAATTCGTAATCACTAAAAATATATATTTGAAATTAGGTTATTTTAAATAATTTTATAAGTAAGTTTTTATTTATGTACAACAGATAGTTAAACAAAACGCAACAGATAGTTAAACAAAACCAAGCCAAATATCGTCAAGGTCCTTTCCTTTTCAGAACGACACCTTCAAGGACCTAATATACCCCATCGATTCGAAATCCTTGGATGTCTCTACACGTCTCTACACTCTTGCTTCGTCCCTTTTTTCTTCTACTTCTTCTTCAGATTCCCTCTCTACTGCGAAGGTTAGTGACTATTCTGGATATTTGTCAGACTGCTGCTCAGAACAAGGATCGCGTACTCTTCCCATACCATTCACGTAAATTGGATAGGCTACAATTTTCGATCCCTATTATGTATCCCAAATAATCCAGGTTATGTTCCTATTTGTTATTCACTTAGTAGTAGTAGTAGTAGATAGAGTGGGGGCTTGTTTCCAGCCCTTGATGTCACCTAGATCTGTAAGGTATTTTGTAACTACCCACTGTGTGGTTAGATCAGAGGTCAGCTAGTAGCCCGGTACTTCTTACCAGTCCAAGTAGGTCACTGACCTTCAAGTTGGGCAGATCGCTGGATTCGAGAAAGGCTCGTCCCAGTAAACTGTGTCTTTTGGCGGCGAGCCCTGGACAGCGACCAACAATGTGTATGCTTTCTTCAGGTTCCTCGCCACATATTCGGCAATCCTTGCTCTCAGTCAAGCCAAGGTTGAATAGATGAGCTCTAAGGGTCGTGTGTCCGGTGAGGAGACCGATAGTGGTTCTAAGGTTCTTCTTGATGATGTCAAGTAGGGCCTTGGTTTTCTTCTGTAGTGGTTGCTCCATCATGGCTTTTGCCTGGCGACATCCCTGACTCTGTTTCCAGGAAGCCCGATGTTCCTGCTCCAAGCAGTACCTGATAATTTTCTTACCTGTAACGAAGGGGACCCCTACAGCTGTCTCCACTGGGCAATCCAGTGTGCCCAGTTTTGCCAGTCTGTCGGCCTCTTCGTTTCCGGGTATGCCTTGGTGACCCGGTATCCATATTAGGGTGATTTTGTTGGATTTTCCCAGTTTGTTGAGCTCCTGCATGCAGTCCCAGACCACAGAAGATTCTGTGGTGGCTTTAGCCAGAGCGTTCAGTGCTGCTCTGCTGTCAGAGCAGATGAGGATTTGTCTGTTTTTTACCTCAAGTCGACTTTGTAGTTTTATGCATTCCAATATGGCAAATACCTCGGCTTGGAAAACCGTGACGTATTGTCCAAGAGGGATGCTGATTCTGTGGTTTGTTTTGGGTCCATACACGCCTGCCCCAAAACGTCCATTTGTTCCTGAGCCGTCGGTGAACCAGGCGTCTGCGTTGTGGCTTTGAAGCCACTGCGGATTTTTCCATTCATCCCTGGTGGGGATTAGAATTTTATAGGATTTCTCTACCGAAATTTTTTTCCGTAGTCGATCCTGGGGCAGAGTGAATGGGCTTTTGTGGAGGAGGTTTAGCTCAGGATGATTGTGCCCTCCTCGCTTCCACTCGCCCTAACACTTCAGTCTGTATGCTGTAAGTCTGGCGGAGTGGATGATGAGCTTGTCCAGAGGCGGGCAGCAGAGTGCCACCTCTAATCAATTGGGGTGGTCTTCATGACGCCAGTTGCAGCCCTCGGGTAGTTACCTTGAAGGCTTTTAAGCATTTTTAATGTCTCAAGCTTTTTCACCCTGGACCACCAGACTATTGCAGCAGGTTAGTCTAGGCAGCAGTACTGCCCTGTAGAGCCATAAGGCGACCCTGGGTTTGAACCCCCAGGTTTTTCCCATGACTCTTTTGCACGTCCACAAAGAGGCATAGAAGGTTGTTCTCTTGCGCTCGAGGTGGTGCTTCCAATTGAGCTTTGGGTCTAGATAGACTCCAAGGTATTTGACTACTTATTATTCACTTAACTTCCAAGGTATTTATATTTCCCTGTTCGTTGTATAAGTTCACCGTTAAGAAAGATATCCGTTTGTGGATATCCATTTCGACCAATTATCATAAATTTGGTCTTGCTTGTATTATTGCGCAAACTGAAATTTTCACCTATATTATGTAGGCTTTGTATAATGTGTTGCAATTCGTTAAGAGTTGGTGGCAATCAAGGTTGGGTTAGCGGCGTAATGAATGTTATTGTCGTAGACTCCGTTTATTTAAATACCCACATTCCGATTCGCAAATGCCTCTTTAAAATGGCCCAAAATAAATGGTAATTAGAAGTAGCATCAGAATGCAGCCCTGATATACACATCAGAAAATTTATAATAACTCGGTGGTTTCTTTTTCGAATAAAAGATTAGTTCTTTGATTCCAATAGAGATTGGATAAGAATCTTTGGAAGAGATTGGATAAAACTCTCGAATATAAGCTTATACATGTTAAAATCTAATTTTAAATTTTATTTTACTAGGATTGTGATGTAGTATCGTGGATTCTTACAATTATTCAGTGCCTGCATTTACCAGCCTGCCTTTTAGACGTAAAATATATAAAACCTGCCCTTTAGACATACAGTATATATATTTAAACAAGAATGCTTACAGATTAGCTAATCTTAGCTTGCTTTGTGTCATCCTGTCGAAAGCTATTGCGTAATCAATGAAGCATATTAACAGTGACTGACTCTTTTCCCAACATCTATGAATGAGCAATTGAAAGCTAAAAAGCGCATCCCTTGTTCCAAAGCCACATCTAAAACCAAATTGAGATTTGCTAATGGTGTCTTGCGGGAAATGCGGTCTCTTATATCATGTTATGAATTATCCGAAGAAAGATTTTTAAAACGTGGCTTATCAATGTTCGGTATTTAATTGCTTCATTATTATTGGTATATTAAACTTGTGTTTGCATTTAATTGCAATTCCAACTACAGCTTCGCATGCAGTTTGTATGTAGCATTGTGAAAATAAATGATTTTGCATAACCTGTTATCTTTACTTGGCAGGTGTGCATGCTCGTCTCAGTCAGATAATGCAAATTTACACAAACATTACAGCTCAACTTCCGCCATATAGCGAAGCTAGGAGCAGCGCTCGTCTTTGCGCCAGCTTTATTCGTATGCATACCTATATACTTACGTACGTCAGCAAAGTTTTAAGCGCATTTTAAGGTGAGAAAACAAAACGGCTTTTCTTGTAGATACTTACTGTACAATAACGGTTGTATAAGCTGTCAGCTGTCAGGCCTAACTTTAGAAACTTTGAAAACCTTGTATAAAGTGCACATCTCCCTGCTATTCAATAAACTGTAGGTCGCCTTGTATGCACGGTTCCTTATTACGATATTTAAGTTCCTATTCATCAAAGCACTCCCGAAACGTTATGTTAAACGGATAGTTCCTAAATTTGTTTAGGGGATATTCTCTAGAACCCAATGCCGTTTCTAACATATTTATAAAAGCTTTACAAAAGAAAATACGGAATCTAAAATTCTAGAAAAACAATGGACAAACTTATGAAAAGTGGTTTCAGATTCATAATAGTCGTTATGTGGAAAACAACTGATACATACGTAGTAAAAAAAGGGGGAAACTTTGAAATCAAAAAGTTAAAATGGATTTCAAAATTTGGTCTTTTAAATTCAAAAGTGGAATTCAAAAAAGTTTATAATAATGATTTGTAAATTTCACAGGGCGTCAAACCTTCTATCGACTTAATAGAGTCGATAGTCGACATAAAAAAGTGATTATTAGAGTAAAAAAAGCGATTTACAAAATCATAAATGGAGGTTTCTCTTAAGGATTTCATATTCTTTGACTCTAATCAATTAGTTTTGAGAAATATCCTAAGCTATCACCTATTTTTATTTCCCCTTACACTCTGTCAATAAAAATAAAAACTTGATTTTTTTATTGGTAACATACATAACACACTCTTCATTAGTTTGCTTATTTTTATCATAATTTTAGTATACGTATTTTCTGTGTAAATGTAAAAATGTCAGAAACCCGATTAGGAACCAGAGACTGTTCTGTCTCCCTAATGTCACCCCAGGCGTTCCACCAGGAAGCCATTTTGGAATGACGCTCCTACGCTTAATTTTCACTCGGCACACAGTGAAAAAAATCCGGGCCAGAATGACTATTATATTGGACGGTGATGAGTGAGCACAACGAATGCAACTAAAGTTTTTCTTATTAAAGTAATAGTAGCCATTAATATAGAAAATACTAGAAGACTCAAAACAATAAATTGTAAATAAACATATAATGCGAGATAGCGTCATTGTTGTGATTGAAACAATATTTACTTGCTAGTGATATATTAATTACACGTTCACTACTCTCTTATATCTCTATTATTACCGGAATAGATTACACCACTATATAGATAGTTGTGGAGTACATTTTCCTTTGATATATTCGTATCAAATCTGTAACTAGGTCTTACCTGTAAATTGCATTATACACGAAGTACGTATTTTTAAAATTACTTTAACACAATAAAGGAATGCATTGATAGCCAGGCCGATCTGTAAAAACTGCAAAACTATCGCCAGTCTGCAAAACTGTAAAACTGCAGTACTGCAAAACTATCATATTTTTAAACCTCGACAAATGCAAGAAAATTACCTTTACTAGATCGCGTTAACCTATTAAAGATAGCGGAAAAACTCTAAACAATCGTTGAATTCAGAGAACCGGGTATCATTTCCGTTGCGAAACTTAACTTCAACCGTCTTGATGTTATCAGTTGATAGGGTTTATTCGGCGATTTACTAAGCTGTTCCAGTATTACCGAGTCATTAAGCAGTCACTTCGCTTTCTTCGCAGTAACCTAGAGTATGGAAGTATGACCAGGTATATTTGATATAAAATAGTATAATTGTGACATTTACAGGATATAGGAGGCGATACCCAGGGGGCTGCTTTGATTGATTTTTGTGGCTATCATAGCATGGAAATCATACATACGGCAATAGATTCGACTTCTATAAACTCCATATATAATTTCATACTAGATTATCCTGATCACTTAGCCTGTTTCTCTTGAATATTCCTTCGACCCACCGAACTCGCAGTTTTCATTTGTTCCGCCTGTCCCCCTGGTCTACGAACAACGCTCTTCTCTCGCCGAAACATTGTCCAGGATAATGCGCTCTTGTAACGTGTTTATGAGCTTGTTATGACAGAATCATAGCAGCATATGCGCTGTTATGGTTCTGTATAATATAGCAAAACGCAGTTTTAACTGCGCACCATATCAAACATCATTAAAGCAAAACATAACCAATGTACCGATATATCATAAATTCTGATATATCATAAATTCTGGATAAATTCGAACGGCTACAAAATATGTGCATACGATATATATTCGACTTGCGTAAGTTTGATCACGTAAGCGAATATCGCGATGGACTTCACTGGCTTCGAATTCGTGGGCACAGAAATCTGTATGCCCTCTCACTCCTGTAAAGTCCTGAATAGTCCCATAGCACCTCCTTACCTTAAAGACCTCTTTTTCCCGTTAGGAAGTCATGGTGTTCCACTCAGGTCAAGTCAGGACAACACCATAGCAATTCCACTACATCAGTCTTCTTTTTTCACCAACTCATTTAGCGTCCATTCTGCTCGACTTTGGAACCAGCTTCCGCATGCTATTCGTCATGCAACATCGTTGCCCTGCTTCAAGGCGTTACTGAAAGAACATTTTCTCCCTCAAAATATCAACTAAGAACCATATTACTTTTAATAGGTTGGTAATATTGTGTCGTATAATCAATCCTATATTCTAATTTTCAATCAAATTAGTGCTATTTAGGGTTTTCATTATTATACTAATATTTCATTAAATCGTTAGGGGCTCTCTAAACGATCAAGCATGCTTGTCAAGCATCGCGTCGTGGGCTAGGAAGTAATCGTAAACTGCAGAAAATATGCAAATATATATATATTTATTTTTTTAACAAAAATGCCCTGTTTTGTAGTTCATACCAGGAAGTCACGTTAATTAGACGTAGTTGATCGTTGAAACACGTGACTCCCTGGTATAAAACTACAAAATTAGGCATTTTTGGTAAATATTAAAAAAATATTTGCATATTTCCTGCGGTTTACAATCCCCTCCCAGCCCGCGACGCGATGCTTGACAAGCATGCTTGATCGTCTAGAGAGCTCCTTATGATAAGTCAAACATTAAAGGATGTAAATAAATTACATTATATTTCCTTCAAATACACACAATTTTATCGTATAAATATAACAAAAGCACAAGAAAGAAAAAAGATCTAAAATGTTTCTATTGTTTCCAATTTTACATAAACTATGTACTACACATCAGCAACACGAAACTAAATAAAGCCGTATAAAAAATATATATTTTTACGAAATGTCCTGCTTTCAAACGGCGACAGAGTAAAATCGTAAGAATAGTTTCGCAGATAACAATTCTAATAGTTTATTTTAACTAGGTAAAAATACGTCTAAATAAAATACGTATTATTTACGATTTCTTATTTACGATTTCACCAAAACCCAACTGTCTCGTCTGGATGCACTGGTGACAGCTAGTTTAAAATCCTGGTTGTCCTTAGCCAAGCCAGCTGACCCCTCGACTCTCTTCAGGTCCAAACACAATTTTGGGCTAGCTCTAAAACTGCCCTCTCTGCTCTACGCCAATTCCAGAATAACCAAAAATTCGATTCTAAGCAATTCCAAGGATCCGGCAATATCGAAGCACTTAGTAAGTGGCCGTAGTGAGTCAAATGATCTACAAGCCCGCGTTGACTTCCACAAAAAGTTCCTTACTGGAATCAGCCAGAATGGCACTGGTCTGGGGTATGTCAGTACAACCATGAGCGATGTGGACTTGAAGAAGTCTCTCTTGCGGGGAAATTACGACAGCAATAGTATGGCTCACGCTATTGGCCTTCAATGCCAGAATGATTGGACAACAATTGGAGACTTTTGCATTCCTCCTCCAATGCACTGGAAAGTAATGTTGTATGACTGGACGCCAGAGATGCTGAAATTTTATTTAAATGCCTTTCAGCATACACTTCCAGACCCCAGTAACCTCGCTCGTTGGAGCTATGCCGAGGATAGTTCATGTCCCCTTTGTAGCAACACCCCTTGCACAGCTAGACATATTCTAGCTGGCTGCAAGGTGGCCTTGGATCAAGGACGGTACACTTACCGCCACGACAAAGTCCTTGCTGTTATTCGTGAAGTACTTAGCCTCTCAGTGGCTCGTGCCAACAAGGGTTTGACAGTATCCTCCAAACCCCCAATACAGTTTGTGCGGGTTGGTTCTAAAGGCAAAAAACATTTCACTGCAAAACCTTTCTCAATAATCGAGAAAGCTTCAGATTGGATTATGGAGGTCGATTCGGTCTCTAAGCAGTATAAATTCCCTGAAAGTCTCGGATGCACAGCCCTGCGTCCAGATATAGCTCTTTACTCTCTATCTCGGAAGATGGTCCTTATCGTAGAATTAACTGTTCAATGGGAATCAAATATACCAAAAGACCACGAGTACAAATTAAATAAATACCATGACCTCGCAAATGCCGTCACCCGGAACGGCTTCACTGTTCACCTTCACGCGGTGGAAGTAGGTGCTCGTGGCCTGCCAGCTAAATCTTTGTTTCACCCTTTTAAAGATCTTGGTCTCTCCAGGAAAATAATCAACTCCTTTCTAGAAAAATTATCTAAAACCGCGATTTCTGCATCTCAAATTCTTTGGCTTCGAAGGGGGAGTGAATGGGTGGTAAGGTGAACGCTCACATGTGGCAAGACAGCTGTCCTAAACCTACCACCGCCGGTCGTAAGTCCGGAATCCACCCTTCACCTCCCAGAAGTGTAATAGTTATATATGATGGGCCCGATTTTTGGTCGGTGAATTCCATGGCAGCTCCGTTTGTATTTTATTTTTATTATTCCAAAGTTCGAAAATGAGGCCCAAACAGATAAAATTACCTTAGTCATTTGAAACTAACTTCGTGTATTATAGAGAGTAGGGTATTATTATTTATTTTTTTGAAATTCCTGATACGATTTCGGGTATTTTTTTTTTTTACAAGATTTCATCCCTAGTTGTGCCGCATCGAATGGTGAATAAAACTAAATTTTCCTTAAAACTTCTCAAGCCGTCTGAAATTTAATTACTGTCGGCACGTTGCAAGGAAAACGAATGCGCCCGAGGCGGACATTAAAACAGTTTAAGCGCCTCACGTTTTAATATTAAGTCCCTCAATATGAAATGTAAGGACTCGGCGCTGCCGCAGAGACTCGAGGTTTACCATTTTTGTGAGGAAGCGCGGTGAAATTTGCAACCAAGCGGATGCAGATGCATTTTATTGCAGTTGAAATGAAATGCTTCGAGCGGCTTTATTTCACTTGTTTCAACATACTTACTCCATCGCTGGTGATGTGCTTGCTATAGTCGTGAAAGGATCCAGGAGTTCTCTACGATTCTCAGCTTACATTAAAGAACACACTACTGATTTATCTAGGACCTCTTAAGTTGCTAGGTTTCCCTATTCGCCTAAAGTATTTTCACAGCGTCCAGGCATTGATCATAAGGGATATAAGATTGCTCAATGCCATAGTAAATTTTGCAATCTTTTTGAGTCTGCTACATGCAGGTTTTGCTGATAGCATTGTCCGGTGAAAATAATAGCAATGTATTTAGCCATCTTTAATAACATTATAATTGAGTGGTTTTTTGTAAAGGACTAATTGATTACAAAAGCCTATTATTTAACCAATGACAACAATAATAATACTCAATTATTATTGCCATCTATGGGTTTTATCTATAGGCTAATTTCATCACAAATAATGCGAAGTGATTGGAATACCATCTATTTATTGGTCTACTGGAATTTTTGGGCGCGTAATTATCATGTATTGAAACCCTTATAAAAAATCAAAAATTTAAATTATTATGTATATAATATTAAAATAATAAGAGCTATGATTTAAAAAATCGTCTGCTATTATATAATTATTTAATTTTAAGATTCGATACCGTCTAGGCATGTTTCCCTATTAACTTGTTTACCGTTTGATACCTATTGGGCTATTAAACATAAGAGAGATTAATCAATATTCGGATATATGGGTGCCATCTACACGTTATGTTTTATAGTAAAATCCTAGCTGCCAAAACGTACTACGTTTTTTTATAGATTTTTTTATAATTTTATGATTAATTAGAAATGTAATTTTATTTTTAGAAATACTATTAGATATGTAATTTCTATACCCAGATCGGGTTTTTGAAAATAAATTATTATTATTCTTATTCTTATTCTTAATATGCGGGCATTTCCAACATATCTATGGATTTGATAAGAGTAACAAAACAGTCACCGTGACAAAAGTCACCCGTGCGCGCTATCCTTTCAGTTGAACGTCCACTGAGCGACGGCGATTATAATCATCCGCAGAAATTTATTTCGTATCCAGGCTAACGCGAATTCGATTATCTCATGGTTAACCACGTCGAGCATTATTGTGATAAACTATTAATCAATGTAAATTTGTGCGACAAACCCGATAGCACAATGTTGGATCACCGCCAATACATTCGCCGGCCAGATTGGCATCAGATTACCAGCCAGAATATATTAAACTGTCTCTTCGACTTTTATTTACATAATAAAAAGGGTACATAAATGAGCCATAGGATGCTACCTAGTAAAATATTTAGGAATCAGTCACACATGCAATGTCAAGTAGGTCGCCTGCGACAGGGTTCTGTCTAATGCGCCTAGCCTACATCATTGCAAATTCTTTATTTATTCTTTACTAGATGACCCGGTGAACTTCGTACCACCTAAAATTGATTTGATTGTAACTCTTCATAAGCGTTTATTGATCCTAATCAACCTTCCAAATCCAACTCATTGAAATCTATATGGCCGAATCATGTACGGTTTGAGTTTTTCTACTTTTTCGGCTTTTTCGACTTTTTGGACTTGTCCGACTTTTTCGACTTTTTTGCATTTTTCGACATTTTTGCATTTTTTTTCGAATTTTCGGACTTTTTTCACTTTTTTGATTTTTTTTACTTTTTCGACTTGTTGGACTTTTCCGACTTATTCGACTTTTCAGACTTTTTCGACTTTTTCGACGTGTTCGACTATTTCGACTTTTTCGACTTTTTTTACTTTTTCGACTCTTTTGACTTTTTCGACTTTTTCGACATTTCAACTTTTTGAAATTTTACAGAATCGCACGGAATGAATAACAGTTATGGATATAGTTATGTATATAGATATACAGTTATGGATATAGATACAGATAGGATATATACATAATAACAGCTGTCAAACAATAGGATTGCCGCGAACGCAATCTATTGAAAGTGGCCCATTCCCAAAATGACCAATTTCGATTTTTTCGATTTTCAGTGGTTTTTTTAATTTTTCCTAAATATTTTTTTTTGTAAACCACCCCTGAATCAATGCAAACAAAACAAAAAAATAATAATTCAAATCGGTCCAGTCATTTTCGAGATCTTGCGAGACTAAAGCACGGCGATTAATTTTTATATATAAGATTCTTTATTTAGAAATCACACAGTATTAATTACATAGTAAATGACATTATGAAACTATAAATTACTTAAAAATAAAAGCGAAATGCAGGGGGTACTGAAAGCATTGCTGGCCAAAGTAATAATAATTTATGGTCTATCTACAATAACATTGATAATTATGATTTTTTATAACGAACTGATTTATTATAGAAACCCAATAATATAACCACTGATAACAATAATAACATTCGATTATTAGTGCCATCTATCGCATTTCTAGATAGGCTGATTAGATCACAGAAATAATACGGAGGGATAGAATGCCACCCATTAGTCTATCTGAACTTTAAAGTGCGTAATTATTACGTAATGGAGCCTTTATGCCAAATCGAATTGACATCTTTATGTAAATAATATTAAAATTACAAGAGCCGTTTTACAATAACAAAAATCATTTGTTATTATTTTATACTATTTAGGCATGTTTAGAACGCCATCTGCAATGTCCTGCCATACGTGTATACCACCAAAGTCGCTATATTGAACATAATAATAGAAGATTAATCAATTTTGGTTGCCATAAGTACCATTTACACGTTGCGTTTACGGAGCTAATGGGCCCTTTCTGAGTTGGCCACGAAGACCCATTCTGTTCAGGGTTGGTCACACTCATGGGTCAACACCCATCCGGCGGCCTCCACTCATGAAGTGCGAGCCCGGGCAGGACTCTGGCCGTAGGGCTAGTTTCTTGCGGACCTTAAGGCGACTTCTCTTGAAACGACCATCGGCTACCCGATACTGGGTGAACAACCGGGCAAAGGATTCCGTGGTCCGCGATAGATTCGGTATACACCGTTTTACCGCTTCGTAAGGGAGAGGACCGCGCAAGCGACCTTGAACTCGTAACGAATCGAGAGACCGGAGTAATCTGGTCGCAATTGGAAGTAAAGGCGTGAGTGTAAGCCCGCTGGGTAACATACCTGGTTATCGCGCGGTTAAGGCGTTGGCCTCTTACGGGCATGTGGCGGAGCTTGACGGTGGACTGTTTTGTCCAAGTCTTCTGCGTTCACTTCAAGGGATATAGAACGATTAATCGTTAAAACTTCCTGACGTGACGGGTTCGCCCGTTGTAGTTGACAACTCTATTTGTTGCGTTTCGTAGTAAAATCTGTTTAATCAATAAGTATGCGACAATGGAGAACCCTCGATTTGGATCAATCAATAAACTGACTCAATTTAAACTTAACTTTGTGTAGGATTCACAGTTTTGCTAATACCTACCTAAGTTACATTTCAGACCCTGTCTAATCTTGGCTAAGCCGAATTCGTAACTAGTTCACTGTGATTCATTGAAACCTCATTTGCCGTTTCAATACATCTATGTGAGCAGTTTGCTAAAATTTCTGAACCAACTATTCGGCATTAGCGAGCGAATATTACTGTATTTTACACCTATTGTATACTTGCCAGAAAAATATGTATTATTAGGTATGATGTATAATAATTTTATTTATATTGCAGTTGTCATAATTTCGCCTTCTTAGTGACAGATCTTAACCTAAACAGTATCGCAAAAAAGAGGGTAGTTTTTATTACACAAGATTGAAGTCTGACGAATGTCTGCGTATATCGGTGCGCTCATCGACACTGTCCAGATTAGGGGAGACCAGGGTATTGCCTTACACCTACACGTGAGCCTAAATATCACAACATATAAAAATGCGAAAATCTCTGCTATGACGTCATTTTAAACCCAATATATTTGACTGATAAGTAACAGCTAACTCGATTTATATTCGCGGCCGTCCATCCGCCAAGAAGGGAATGTATTGTAAACGCGCATTTTTTTTTTCCTGATGACGGATATTTCCAAACTGAAGTCTATATGTATATATCTGTGTGGGAGCTAACGGGCCCATGATGGGTTGGCCACGAAGACCCATGTGTTCAGGGTCGGTCATATTCACGGGTCAACCCCCATCCGACGGCCTCCACGCACGGGGTGCGAACCTGGGTAGGACTCTGGCCCTGGTCAGTTTCCCCTGGGAATCAAACCTCTGGCGCTCCTGGACGGTCTGCGCACCGTGCGGCGCAAGCCAATCGATTGAGCTCTCCGACTAACAGTCGGGGGAGTCTGGAAGCTGTATTGTTTCCTATAGAGCGGAGGTGGTTGCGTACCTTACGGCGACTGCTCTTGAAATGACCATCGGCCATCCGATCCCGGTTCAGAGTCGGGCAAAGGACGCCATGGTACGCGATAGATTCGGTATTCACCGTTTCACCGCTTCGTAAGGGAGAGGACCGCGCAAGCGACCTCGAACTCGGAACCAATCGAGAGACCGGAGAAATCTGGTTACAATTGGTAGTAAGGGCGCGAGTCTCGCCCGCCAGGTAGCATTCCTGGCTATCTCGCGGTAAGGCGTTGGTCTCTTACGGGTTGTGGCGTAGCTAGACGTTGGATTGTTTAGTCCAAAGTCTTCTACGCTCACTGCAGGTCGATAGAACGACTAATCGTTAAAACGTCCTGTGGTGACGGGCTCGTCCGTTGTAGTCGACAACTCAATATGTATATATCTGTGTGGCTATGTATTCCTTTACGATACCACCCAAACGCTTAACCCGATTAAGCTAAAATTTGGTAAGTAGGCATCATTTGGTCATGGCAAGAGTTGAAAAGAGTGTGGTTAAAATCCGTCCACCAGAGGGCGAACTAGTCACATATCATCCTCGATTACGGCGCCGCGCAATTCAATTTTTTAAAAATGAATGAGAGGACGTCCTTGGCTAATTGCCAGGAAAGTCTTGGGGTTACACAACCGATTTCTTTTAACAATGTATATATTTTTTTTTAACGACTGCCCAAAAAATAGAGTGTTATGTTTTCAGGATTCATCTATGTATGTTTTTCATCTCTTTATTCCACCATAACTTCTAAATTCGTGAACAAATTTAGAAGTGTTCGGTATTGTTAGAATCGTTATGGCATCCCGAGTGTCATATGGTACGTTCCTAGACTGTTGCTCCCATATACGGAGAAAGGGGCGTCTTCAATATACATAGCTGTGTTACGAGTTTGGCATGATGACAGTCATCATTCGACAGTTGTTTTTTTGGTTCTTTTTCTTCGCGCCTGCTAGGAATAAACCCGGTAGGCCGAGTAGCTTTCGTAAATTGAATTTTGTTTCAACGAATATGATTTCAACGACGAATTTTATTCCATAAAAAAACCGAGATTTCCAGCGCTAACAAATTGTTTCTATTATTTTATTTATAATTAATAGCTCACTTTTGGAAACAGCAGTCGTGTTTTTCATATTTTTAGTTATATGCTTGTTAAAATATAATTTTCAAAAGTATGATTTAGTGAGCGCCAACGCATACATAATTAGCTATCCGCGAACCCTAGGAGAATCGAGGGGTTTCGTAAAGCTGAGTTAAAAATCATTAACAACATTTTTGATAAAGGACTTTGATACTGAGAAAAAATTTCAAATACCCGAAAGCTAGACATAAAAAACGCTTTTGAAATCTAAACAATATTTTTCCTTAAGCGTAGTTTATAAACTTGATTTATGTGAATAACTTTAAGTAAAGTTATTGCGCGTAACTTATTTTAAATATAAATTAAATTTAAATATCAACGGAATGTTAAAGCTACTTTGCTAGTCAATCGATTGTGTGAATATATTTTATATAAAGAACCCATTTCTCAATAAGGTACAGTTAGTTAGCTCTAAGCGCGCGCGTGAAACTCAATTAAACTTGACTTGATTTTCTTACCATTTCAGTCCATTATTAGGGAAATTTTATGAAAATCGACGAGTCGACTGTCATCCTTGTAGTCGACTTCGGAGTCGACTTCTGAAGTCTACAAGTCCATAATTACCCCGGTGACTGCTCTGAAAGGGTTCTTTCTTATAATGGACCAGCTTTAACATCATAATAAATTCTAATATTATATCTACTAGAATAAGAAACTTGGAAACAGTGTCGAATCCTTGTTTTGTCTTAAAATAAATAAATTTGGAAAATCAGAGTTTTAAGTATTTACATTCCTTGATTTTTTTGTAGCAGGTATAATTATTCTGTTTAGTGTACACCAATCTGAAATTAAGTAGCAAACAGAACACGGCGAAAGCAGATAGCTGAGCTTAAGTGAGCCTCACAAGTTGCATGCTATTATGGCTTTAACTAGACTTCAGCGTTTTGCTTCGAATTTCTGTTTAGATAATGGACTGTACATTAACGTACATTCCGCAAGTACACGTTCGGTTAGAGATATATTGTTTCCCCAGTAGATTTTGGTTTACAACGCTGCACAATGCTCTTATATTCCAACTAGTTTAACTAGTCTACATGTTTCACTCGGCGCACACTACTTCGCCTGTAATATATTGGGTCGCCAATATTATGCAAAACTTTCACGATTTTTCGTTTTCTAACGTATATGTTATATTAAACTCGTTAAATTTCCTATACATTGACGTAACACTTTAAATTTTAAGTCGATTTGTTCCATCCTATTCCGCACGCGACGTCCGCGGGGCCTCTCGTCCGAACGGTTCGCGACCAGTCGTCGATAGCGAGCGTGCGAAATGTATCCCCAACATTTTAACTAAACATCATAAAATGTGTACTAATGTAACAGGTGAAATTGTAACTGATTTCGTATGCCCCCTTAGTAATAATACAGAAAGATCACATATTTGAAACACTGTAACAAACGTTATGAATATAACTTTACATTTTGTATGTTGTCAAGTACTGTCAAATGAACTATACCGATAGCACGTTCCGCACCACTTCAATGCTCCATGGTTACTGAATGGCAGGCAACGCGTCAACAATAACTACACATCGGTTCCGAACAACTTTTGATACTACTGTGTTGCCAACTCTAACGTTCAATATTTCCCGGTTTCCTGCGCAACCCTGTATATGTAATGCTTATTAAACCTAATGAACCTATAAGGACTCACGAATATAATAATGATATAAGCTACTTATGAATATTTCTTCATTGGCGTAGGTACTACCAATCACTTAACTGGATATATGGAGAACGATTGCAGGAAAATAATATGAAATATGTGGCTGTCATACTTTTTGACGAGGGTTGTGAACGATTCGGACCGGACGTAACGCAGACATCACTTGTGTCAATAAATGACTTCCTTAAATGTATATCAACATTTCTGAAAACGAAAGATAAATATATGTTACACTAATAGTGTAATGTTTTTCGTGTGTAAGTATACAACTTTTATAATATTATTCTCAAAATTCTCCAATAATGTGCGTTTAAGGCTATGCTATCAGCCTTATTATAAAGAGCTCACTGTCTAACATAAAGGACAGGATATATTTGCTAATAGCGCTTGGTCAGACCCCAGAATTGTGTCTGTTGGTTTTCATTGGCATCGACTACTTGAATGTAGAAACCTGCATATGCTTTCCCTTTTTTATAAGAACCTCAAAAATCCTAGCGCTCCCTCCTACCTAACCGAAAAATTCAGTAACTTACGAAGCTATGGTCTACTACTCCGTTCCAGTGAGGATCGTAAAATTGCGATTCCTATACATAAGTCTTCTTTCTATATAAATCTTCACCGTCCATGCAGCTAGACATGCATGCAGCTCCCGTTCAAAACCAGAACCGCACCAACGGTTTATACTTTTTAAGTGTTTCTGAAAAAGCATTTCATGTAATTAAATTCCTTTGCTCCCTGCAAATATTCTCTAAATCCTAATAATATTTTTAAGAAATGGCATTTTCTCATTTAATTTTTTTTTTTTTAGGTATTGGGTTTCTTGTTTATTTTATACACTACTGGCACATAAATACTTTTAATTCAACGAAAATTGGCTGTAAGAGATTGTAATTTAAGAAATAAGTGCGCCTATTTTATTTTTTTATTTTTTAATTTCAAACCAGTTGATAGGAATTCCTACACTTAGTTATGCCAAAAACTAACAAAAATAACACGTATAATATTTACATATATACTTATTCAGGTATAAGGTATGAACGTTGAACATCCAAGCGCAGATTTTCTATGTTATATAGAGGAAACAACATTTTCCACTATTTTCAATCAAACTTCTTACATAATTTCGTAGAATTTTCATGTGGACAATAGTACTAAATAATCAAACAAATATTGGATAATTTCACAAATTATCATACAGGAAGATATTTTAAAGAACAAACACAAATACAAACAAATCAGTAATAATAATAATAGTCAATAGCCAATAGTTAGAAGAAAAACAAAACGCAATTTTAATAGTCAATAAAAGAAAGAATACGGAAAAATAATAGTCAAGTATAGCTGCGAAAAATTGTCGAAATCCTCAATGCTATAAATGAGGGTTTTAATCAAAATACCCTGTACCTTTTTCTTAAAGTGAACCTCCTCAAAATGTGCTAAAAACGCAAGTGTATGCTTCTTCTCAAAATGTGCAATAAATAATGTATATTTATCTATATATTTATACGTTCCCCAATGGTCCGCTCTTCCTATATGTTGTGTTTGTTGACGACTCATCGCTAAAAGTTAGTATGCAGGCAGCATTAGGACATAGCAAAATTCTGGTTGAAATCGGTGGCCCACTAGTCATATAATAATATAATCCTCTAAATATTGGACTTAGAGACTTGCTACTAAATAAATTTTCTACACAGATGCCTTATTAGGCCGAAAATACATTGTTAAATTTCGTTTAGAAATAAAATTTTAAATCCGCCATACATTAATTATATAGTAAGGCCCTCAAATCGGCGAAGCTTGAGATGCGTGGATTGTTCGAAATGGGAATTCGAAGGCTCACGGCGACCGTCTTTTGCCAGTTGATTTTTAAATTGAATGAGATGACGCGCATCCGAAATTCAAATTTGCATTGCGTTGCGTCTCATACAAGAACACGAATTTTCGCCAACTGCTCATCGACTTTTTTTATTAATATTTAGTTGAAATACCTAGCTACATGCCGGGAATATCTTTGGGGGACAAAAACGATTTTTTTTTCGGTGAATTCGTTAGATTATCAAATGTATTTAATATTTATTCTATATTATTTTACTCTATTTTAAAATAAAATTATTAAAATTCCATAGAAATCACTCAAAAGGAAAATCGAAAATACATAAATGAAACATAAAATAAAAAGATAGGAAAAAGGGCTAAAACCAATCAACTTTTAAAAAATCTGAGCATTGCCAATAATACAATAAACAACGAAAACAATACATACCTCCTGAAAAGTCGGGTGCAACAACCTTCACGCGGTAAATCCAATTTATCTTTGACTATAATTAATAATAACTTGACTATAATTAGACTTTTTGTCGGGAATATAATAGGTTTTCAATATAGCGACTGTAAATGATCATGAAGCTTTACTCATTAGTTTGCTGTTTTTTTAAAACTTTCAAGTGCGTATTTTCTGTGTAAATGTAGTTTCAGGTAAAATGGCAGAAATCACATTGGCCCCCCGAAACTGTCCCTTTAAAGGTAAAATTATTCAATTTAATTTAATTTAGACAATTCACAAATTAAAATTAAGAAATTAAACTCAGATATTAAATGATGCCCTTTGTCCGATGTCGCTTAATTAAGCAGAGCTTGTGCTTAGGCGGACATTCCATAAACATAGGGTCATAGAATACGTTGAAAAAAATACATGGAAATCCTAACAAATTTAAAAAAAAAGTAAAAGGTATTGAAAAATCTAAATGGCTACGTGTTATTTTAATTTAATACAATGTTAAAAGTAAAATAAAACATAAGAGTACAAAAGTGAAAAATTCAAAATCCCAAATAAAAGGCCTTAATATTTACTAAAAATAAGAGTAGGTAAAATTAGTCATAGTTATAAAAAAAACATAAAATAATCACAATGTCAGAAATTCATATAAATTAAATGTTAAAAATTAAGAATAGGTAAAAAAAACGACATAATGGTAATTAAAATATTTAAATACTAATTATAAACATAATCAACGTTGTAAAAATATATAAATCATATAATAACATAAATAATCAATTACTAGAAAAAAATATATCAAAAGCAGTTATTAAAATAATAAAAGCAGGGTGGGTGTTGATATTTTCGAGCAGCCACTTCTTTAAATCTTTTTTGAAGACTTGCTGAGTGGGTGTCTCTTTTAGTTGAACCGGGAGGATGTTATACATTTTTGGCCCAATGAATGAGAAATTTCTTTGCCCAAATTTTCAAGGATTCTACCTCATAGATCCTGCTGAATTTAATCGATGGCCTGGGTTATGTTGACTTTGAGTACCTCGGTCGACGGCAGCTTATTGGCATAGACCTGCGACTATAGAACCCAGAATAAAATCTCTATGGGGGTCAAATCGCACGATCTTGTTGACCATTCCGCGAGAGATAACCATGCACTAACGAAAACTAAATTCGATAATTAAGTTTTAACTTGCTGCTTAATTGTGTAACTTGCCATGGTGATTTGGTATCAGTGACTGAATAATAAACAACAGATTTGATAGACGCCGCCAAAACAACATGGCTGCCACAAACTGTCAACATCGACTTGCCCTTTTTGGAAACCTTATACTTGATATAAACCGTAATTAGATGGTTGGCATCAGCTTGATATAACACGGAATCAGATTTTTAAAGATATAAAAATATAACTTAAATATTTATCAAATACGCACTACTTATTACTTTATTATATACAATATATATATGTGTGTATGTATGTATGTCTATATTTTATTTTATTTAATTTTATTTTTATTTTATTTTATTTTATTCTGGATCCAAACAGAACTACATACAATGCAATAAAATATGTATGTAGTATACGTATGTATGGCCATTTATGAACGTATATTACACATAATGTTATAACAATCCCTCCCTTCCACTCCCATTCCCCTATTGCACTTATACATTAAATTTAGAAATGCTTCTTTTCCCTTTTCTCCTTTTTTCTTTAAAAAAAGGTTATAAAATTATTATCTTTTAAATAGGTGCTTTATATTATTTGCTAATTTTGAAATGTATTAATGGCTATATTAATGTTAATTTATAAAATAATTTTTTATATATAATGAATTTGCTGTATACATTTAGCTAATAAAAAAAAATTAAAAAAAATAAAAAAATATTGGAACAAAAAGACTATGTCAGTCTTTAGGATATACAGTGTCAATGGTTGGGGAGTGTGTATATTTAGGGGGAAGGGGGGGGGGTGAAGAAAATGACTTTTACGAATTCTGTGACAAACTCCTACAAAGGAATCGGTGAAATTAACGTTTTCTCGTTGAACGCCACGGCTCGGACACGACTGAGTCATCTCCAATTTTAATTGTATATATTGTCGGTTCACCTAGTGATTTTTAAAGAAATAAATAAATGACAAAATGTGAACAGGAAGAAAACAATCAGAATAAATCTTTAGGAGGAAAAAAATGGTATTTATCATTTTAATTTGATTGCGAACCCGTGATCGCTCATCCTATCGCGTAGCGAAAAAAGAGGGTAAAATTTAAAAATGTATTTTTTCTCGCGTGAAAACCTTTCTAGAAAATTGAAAGGCTGTCTATCCGTAAAAGCATAACGA
Organism: Micropterix aruncella; assembly: GCA_944548615.1. Classification (NCBI taxonomy): domain Eukaryota; kingdom Metazoa; phylum Arthropoda; class Insecta; order Lepidoptera; family Micropterigidae; genus Micropterix; species Micropterix aruncella. Next base: position 8,894,423 of record OX155953.1, on the reverse strand, counting down.
GGACAAATTGAATCACTTTCTTCCACCCCTCGACACCGCCTAATTAGGAGATACCTGCGTCACGGCGCCGCGAGACTTCCAAATATTCAATTTTCGTATGGGAGCCCCTATTCTAAATCACTGTGTTTTTGTGTGTACACGAATAAAAAGCTCACGTAATAGAATTAATTCTAAAACAGGAATCAAATACGTTTGAAAACTGGATGAAATTTAAACGCTAATTAAAGTCGTAACGAGACACATAAGATTATTTAATTGTTTTAGTTTGATGAGACTGAGAGATTGAGTTTTAACCAATGCTTTGAAACAGGGTGCACGGTGCAAACTATAGACTTTTACCTACTTTTGGTCAGCAGCCCCATTGATTATATCATATTACTAGCTGACCCGTGCCCACTTCGTTGGGCGGTAAAACTTTTTACTTGTGATAAAATTATGAGTGTGGTTCGGTTAGTACTGAGTGCTATGATTTTTTTCCTGACTGCCAAAAGAAGGGTTATATTTTCACTGCATATGTATGTATGTATTTCCATGCCAATTTGACTATATTACCGTTATTTGTGAGTGTCTTCTTGTGAGTGTCTTATTTGTAAGTGTCTTATCTCTTTAACCATTTATGCAGTAAAAGGGAAATTATATGCAGTAAAAGGGGACGATAAATTTACTTATTTTGATATGAATTCATAATTGTTGATAATATGACCAATGAACATGAACTAACGATTTAATTTTTTTTTTAATATAAAAAAACTACTTTTTGTGACTTAAATATAAAATTTAGACATATGCTGTGGCTGACTTTTTATTGTGACATTACCAAGTTCTACAACTTTTCTCTAGAACTCAATCATATATCTCTCATCGTTAAAGCAGCGTTCGTAAGAAACATTTTCATTCGACCGTTTTTTCTCCGACTTACTTTGCAAATCCAACTACCACGAAAAAGTATTTTTCGGATTAATATATAGCCTATGACACTCACAACTAACGTGGCTTTTTATTGGTAAAAGAATTTTCAAAATCGGTTCAGTAGATCCAGAGATTACTTCCTACAACCTCACAAACTTTACCTCTTTATAATATTAGTATAGATATCATATAGGCAGCTAGGATTTTACTACGAAACGCAACATGTAGATGGCACTTATAGTTTCAAACATTGATTAATGTTCTCTTATTTATTTATTTATTTATTTAGGAATTAATTACTATAAAACATTGATTTGGCTTACAAAAAAAAACAGGAACTGAATGTCAAAAGCTTAACCTTATGCTTATTCGATTCTGTCACTGAAATGGTATTAGCCCGTTCTAGGATAGACAGGAAATCACTTATGTACAATATAAATTATAGAATAATCTTATATTCAGTAGCAAAATAGATGGCGTTTTGAACACGCGTATGCGGTATCCTATCTCAAAATAAAATAATAATAATATAACAATCGATTTTTTAAATCATAACTGTAATTATTGTAATATTATTTATAAATTTGTCGAATTTAGTTAAATATACATGTTTCAATACATAATAATAAGGCGTTATAATGTTCAGATATACTAATAGATGGCATTCTAATCTCTCCGTATTATGTGTGTATAAAAATGCGATAGATGGCACTAATACTTAAATGTTATTATGGTTGTCTTTATGAAAAAGTCAGTCCTTTATTAAAAAAAAAACATTCGTTATCAATGTCCAAGTATATAGCCAAATAAATTGCTATTAGTTCGCCGGACATTGCTATTACCGCCACCTGCATGTCACCGTCGCAGAAGAGTTGCCAAAAATGTACATTGAGCAATCTTATACCCTATATAATCAATGGCACCACTAAGTCATCCTGTTATGCTCGGGACGGATGTGAAAAAATGAGGAGTAAAGCAAGGTGGGGAAATAAAAATAATCTACCGGTATTTAAAAAGCTAAAGCTAATTCTGAGAGGGTGAATGAGTTAAGAAATAAGGCGATGGGAGCAGAAAAATATTTTTCTTTTCTTCTATTTTAAAACACATGCTTCACTATAATCCATACCACTTTTCTGTAAATCATGAATTTATGCAAACTTTAAATATAGCTTAGTCAAAATATCGAAAAAAGCTCTGAGTATTCGTTTCAGAAGAGAAACATGTTACTATTCGACCCTGCTAAATCCGAAAATGCCGGTTACCCAAGCAAAATCCTGGAAGTGAGATTCAAGATGGCAGCCATTATGGCGCCGATATCCGAAATCGGCGCTGCGAAGCCCACTTTTGACATACGAACGAGTCCAAAATTTCTAGTTTTATGTTTATGGGCATTAGGAATTGAAAAATACATTGGTTAGGATTCGTAAAGATGGCGACAGCATCTTAAAACTCCTTTTTGTCGTAAAACCAAGAGTGACGTGTCTCGAAATAGGGAAAATAGCTGTTGCCTAAAAGTAACATCTTTCTAAAAGTAGCTCGTTTTCCAGAAAACTTAACTAGACTAATAGAGTTTAATCTTGTATTTGCTAATTTTTCTTATTGCTTCTCTCAGTTACTTCTGGCGATTACTATAATGACTAAAGTCAAAATACTACTTCTATTTTTCATTCCATCCATCAACATAACTTTCTTAATACCATTGTTGACGCAACAAGCTAAAATTGTTCCATTAACCCTTAACCAGGAACATCGGTCTCACAGACCGCTATGGTTTCTTAGAAATACTTCCAGTCCATCCCCCCCGCCCCTCAGCGACCCTCCGCCCGCAGTAGTCTCCTATTAGTTCCCGATGTGTTGGCGCACCCGACGATCGTGTCTATAGGAGCGTCTGTTTTATTGTTTTAGCGCTGGTTTAAAAAGTCGTCATTATTAGTACCGGTCTGTGAGACCTTCTGCGGAGGTACCGATGACCATGACAGACAAACATGAAAAAATAAAGACTTGCAAACTCTCTCTATACACCAATAAGCGCAATACAGGCTATAAATGCATCAAATACTCGGATCCTATAAGTTTAGAGTGTTCTATGAAGGTCTGCAAAAAATGTGCTCCGAATACGACATAAGTGTTATTTATAATAAGATAGACAATACCTATAACTGTTATACCCAACTCTTTCCAGTTCATAAGATACCAGGCTTTTGATATTGGTATTTAAATAAAATGTTGTTAGGTAGAAGTGTGTTTTATAATCAATAATTCAAAATAGCGGTCCCACAGACCGAAGTTCCCTATTGCGTCGTTTAAAATCCTGTTCCCAGTAAAGGGTTAAAACATAATTTGCTCTTATAATGCTTATAATTTTACTTCATAATGCTTCATCCTCCCAAATATTTCTTTGAAAAATTTACATGTATTTATATATTCTCAGGTTCTATATAAAACATCAGAATTATTGTATGATTTATATGATTGATTTCTCATTATTATAATTTATCATAACTTATGAATATTATTCCTGTTTGGAGGTTTAATGAGCAAATTCATTAATCTACCATAAATTCGTCGCAAATGATATTCACATTATAAATATGTATATCATTATGCTCAAATCAAGCAAGGACAACTTGTATATTATAAAGCAATCTGACGATGAAATTTTAATAGTACTAAATCGTTTTTCCATTTCAGGATGGCTAGACGTTACATTTGGGAATGTTCCCTGACTAATCAACTTTGGTACATATCCCATTTTTTATCACTTGTCGGCATAAATATATTCGATAGAAAATGGTTGACAAGTCAGATTGTAAATAAATAGCAATCGGAAAGGTAAATATGTACCATTATTTTAGATATTCTGGCAATTAATTTCAGGTTGGAGAATTACGAGTATAAGGGAGGTTATTTTACAAACTATTATTTATGCATGGTCGTTTTCACATTTATTGTACCCGGCTTTTTAGCATCTTCGCTAGCAAACTATGTAAGAAGTATTTTATTATTCCGTTACTATCCTTAACACATCCGACAGTGGATATTTTGCAGTTTTGCTGTATCATATAGGTACTTCAGAAAAATTCTGGTAAAAGACATACATTTTGCGAAAGACGAAATTCAAATTCAAATTATTTACAAAAAATCATAATATCAGTTACAATTGAATTAAACCTACCTAACTGGATCGCACGAGACGTCCGCACTAAGGTAGGCTCAGATTCGTCTACTTAAGTACTGCCTAATGCTAAATAAAAAAATTATACGCTGAAGGATGCCGTGAAAAATGAAATCAAGTAAACCAAAATTTTAGTAAAAAAATAAAATTTCCAATAATCTTAAAAGGTATGTGATAATAATAATAATATAAAGAACAAAAAGCATGCCAATCATAATTATATGGTAGGTGAATAATAATGTGTTAGGAATGGTAAGTTAACTAGGAATAAAGCAAATTAGTTTTTCTGTTTCTTTCCTTCCCTGGGTGATCAACCAGTGGGTTAGTCTTTTCTTGTTTATATTTATTTTTATATTTATACCTTGAGTATAAATGCCGGGTATATCCTTAATTTTATTGAACAACGACGGTGCCAAGTATAGAAAATGTCTCTGTGCATGGGTACTATTCAGTTTGGGCACTATGTGGTTACTATTAGTTATCGCTCGTGTTATAATTTTATGGGATGTTTGCTGGTGCAGGTCTTTATGTTTGTGATAATAGAGTATTAACGTTTTAGCAAATATTTGCCGTGCGTCAAGAATAGAGAACTCACGAAAAAGTTGCTCAGATGGGTATCGCAACGGTTTTTTGTTGAGTTTTGGCGTCCGAGCAGGTGATAATTTGGATTTTTAAAAATCTGAATATGCCGTCATTGCTTTAAATTTACATGTGGCCAAAACAGGCTCAAGCCTCTGTGCTCCCCCGTAACGTCATATATTTACATGATCAGTGACGTCATCAACAGTAGTCATCACAAGCAATTGCAAGCCGGGTCCAGAGAAAACCAGTTAGGCACTTTGCTGTCTTACCACCTATGTCGTTGCTATAACAGGTTGTTTTTTTCCAAAGTCTTATTGCTTATACTTGCGTATTTGCAGATATACCTAATAAAAACTAAATGCATTTGTAATAATTGTGTAAATATAAAAATACCCGGTGAAGTATTAGTTTGAGTCCCACGCCGAAGGTCCAAACATTCCAAAAGTGAAAAATTAATTAGAAAAAGAGTTTAACACTCCCGCGTTAATACCTTGGCTCGCCAAGTAAAATTTTAGCCATCACTTAAGCGCCTGACAGTTTCGCGCGTGAAGTCGGCGACCTTGAGAAAAACGACTATAACTTGTAAACCACTATACGGATAATTAAAAAAATAACTGTAAAATGATCGCATTGAAATTTGAAATATAAAACGCATCTTAGCGTTGGAAAGCGTCTAACCCCAAATGGTTAATTCACATGTTGACAATATTATATTTATTAAAATATTACTTTAATTTAATAAATTTATTGAATAATACGCTTAAGAGGCCGTGGCGGCCGTGGCGGCCAAAAGCTATATGAAGTATAATTTTCTGGCCTGGTTGTGAGAACACGAGAAAGAATTTTAATACAATTATGCCGGATTTTAAATACCCAGTCTAAGCTAGCATTTCGCCAAAACGAACTGGGTATTTTTTTCCATATTGTAAATGATCTTTATTCTGTTACTGTTTTCCAAAAAAATAAAAACGAGCGAGATTTGTCTTCAGTTTTTGGGAGACAGATGATTCTCAATATTAAAAAAATACTATTTACACCAGCATATGGTATATTTGCATAGTACTAAGACAGTTTTGAAACTTCCACACAAGAAATATAAGAAAAAAATGTTTGAAATTACGTAATTTCCAGAAATGTAATGGCCAAACATTATTTTTTTTCTATTTATTAAAGATAATTTTGAGTGATATAAAAGATAACACAGTGATCTTAAGTTATTTTATTATTTTAATCTAATTTTTACTTTAGAAAAAACTATTCATTTGATAATTTATTTTATTATAATTGAAAAGCCAAATCGACTATATTAGACGACGCGACGCGCGAAGCCGAAATCGTCATTCGTAATTGGCCACTGCCAAAGGTGGGACGTATTTCCTTGTCGCCGATGTATAGCTATACATCTTTATATATAGCAAAAATACCTATATTTTTAGTCGTGTCATCTCGGAAAGGAGCCTTAATAAGCTTTCAGTTAAAGTATTGACAAATATTCATTTATTTTACATTCAATTAAAAGATGATAAAATATATTTTTAGTTTTATTTCACATAAATGCCACGTATAATATGAAATATAAATATACATGTAGTTATTATTATAGTAAATATATAATTGTTGGTAACTATTCCCATGTAGTAAATATTCAGCGTGTATTAGCGAACGCACTACAGATATGCTTTTCAAGGGCCGATTTTTCTATCATACTGAGCAAGAAAATTCTTTTGTTTTTTTTATGTAGACTTTTCATATTTTTTATATTAACTTTTTCTATTTTTCTTATATATTAAGTGTTTTGTGAGCAATATTTTTTTCTATATAAAAAAGTTAACAGTTATCTACAACCTTTTTCCTTAATTTTTTGTTAGTGCGGAGAAAAACTGAATATTCGAAAAAAAACAATACAAAAATGCTTTCTCCGCTAACAAATGTTTAAATCAAAAAACGTTGTCAAAAATTGTCATTTTTCTGATTTTGGACTTTTCCCAAAAAATATTAAATACTTTATTACAGTAAATTATTCTACATTAAAAAGGGAGTTCAAAATATTCTACAACTTTTTACATTTAGCCTTTTCTTAGTGACAAGAAAAAAATTAAGTTTCGGAAGTTAAACATAGAGATCGCTTTTCCTCGGTAACCAGGGCTTAAACGAAAAAATATCCAAAGGAATTTTTACTCAGTTTTTCGTGTAGAATTCAAAAAATCATCAATTCAAAAATCCTTTTTTAAAGGATAAGAAAAAATAAAAGAAATAAGAACATATTATTTTGTAGACTCATATACAGAATCGTTTATTGGAAAATATACTTGTAAGTGTACGGACAGATTATTCAAGGAATAATTTTCTACATCAAACTAAAAGTACAAAAAACATATGATATAATTATTGTTAAAGTAAAATTATTATAAATTATTTTATTTTTTATAATCATCTATTATTGATGACAATAAATTATAATTATTATTATCCACTTAATTAATACTCATTAGTCAAATTTAGTCTATTTTCATGATGTTTTTTTTTATTAACAGAATGTTGTATTCAATTTACTATCCTACTAATATTATAAACGCGAAAGTTTGTAAGAATGTATGGATATTTGTTACTCTTTCATGCAAAAACTACTAAATGAATTTTGATGAAACTTTACAATAATATAGCTTACACATCAGAATAACACATAGGCTATAATTTATAAAGATATAGTCTGAATTATCTAAAATATAACGATAACTGTCAAGAAAGTAGGAAAAAAATCTAAGAAATTGATATTCGAAATTTAAATTCTAAGCGTCAACATATATTTTGAAAATTTTCTCCTACTATCCTACTAATCCTACTAATATTATAAACGCGAAAGTTTGTAACGAAACGCGAATGTATGGATATTTGTTACTCTTTCAGGCAAAAACTACTGAATGGATTTTGATGAAACTTTACAATAATATAGCTTACACATCAGAATAATACATAGGCTATAATTTATAAAGATATATAGTTTTCTATTATCATTATCACAATTTTCCATCACCACGCGGGTGAAACCGCGGAGCGCAGCTAGTAATAATATAAATAGCAAACTAAAGAAAACGCCTTTCAAAATATTTTCTTTATTTTAAAGATTTAGATTTAATTATAGCGTAACTAGAATAGGTGAAATTCAAAACAGATTGAAAAGTCTTCATTGATAACGTAGTTAGTTTCGCTACGGTGAGATACGAAGGTTTAGAAGCCATTATCATTATAAAAAAGAGGTCCTTACGATAGGCTGTTGAAACTAAATACCAATCAGCCATGTAAATAGACTTTAAAAAGCGTTCTGCTTCTGTGTTCAGCTGCTCGCTTATGTAAGTGAAAAGAAGAAGTGAGAAAAATTGCATAACTAAAGCAGGTAATAACATTTTGTCACGTGATAACAAAGAAATACCAATAGATACTATAATATATATAACATCAAGTGCTAGTACAATTTTGTATATATTTTTCAATTTGGATATCATTGACAATAATAAGCTATGGCTATCGACTGTTGACTTAATTACATCCATAATAGAATACTGCGATTTGATTTTTGGGTCTGATACATATTTCATGATATTGATGATTCTAAAACTAAGTACTTTGTATTGGGACGTACAATAACCAACCGATGTAATATACAGAAGTAGATAGCCAGAACGTGTTAAAAAAAAGGTAATTGGAAAAACGAAAATTAATAAATACAATATTTCATAGTTGGGACTTTCATTAGTTGGTCGCAAACCTGAAATCAATGCAGAATAAATCATTGTACATTGAATATTAATATTGGGCTTCATCGCGTTTGCTCGTGAACTAATATCGGAAATTATGTCATGTGAACGAGACAGGGCTATACGTTAGAGAGGAATGTGAAATGAACAGTTGTCACTTGACCGCATTAAAACTACTCACCCACTAAAGAAGCAGAATCTAAGACCGCACCAAATGTGCTCAAACTTATTCGGATAGTCATAAGTTCAAACGGTAGTTTTGAAGTCGGAAAATCGACGATCGTTTGCTCATTTGGGTGGTTTGCGCTTCGTGCGGCGTCAGCTTTTTGACTGTGCACTCCGGCGAATAACCGAGGGGTCTGGAAACGTGGCTCGATGTTCTTATTGCTCCCTGGGGTGAAGGGTTCGCCCGTTGTAATCGACAGCGTAAATATATCTTTCTCACGGAGCCGAGCTATGCAGCTTGAGCCTCATGGTGAGTGTGTATTGTTGGCTGGCCCGACTCCTATCCAACTACCTCCTGGAAGGTGGAAACCTCGGGCGGCTCTGGGCGGTTATGAATAGTCTGTGCAACAGGCGAATTTTCGGAAGAGTCTGAAAACGTCTGTTTCTTAAAAATCCGGGTAGGTATTCACCTGTCAGGACCAATCCTTATAAACAACCTTCAAGCAAACGGCGTCATGATCCCGCGAAACTCCGGTAGTAAAAAGCATTACAACAGATCTGCTTACAACAAGCTGCGCAAACAATTTCAAATCTGATCCATAATAGTATATGGAGAAATCTCTCTAAATCTGGTAGCAACAGCGTGAGGTTCATTCCAAAGTTTGACTTAAGAAAATGAAGTTTACTTACCAGCAGGAACAAAATAATCCAACTGCCAGCCAGTTTCACGACCTAACGGAAAAAATACGAAGTACCATAAGTGCGATAGAAATAATAAGAAAATCGTCACTAGTGATATCGATTTGCTCCTTTTGATTCCTTGAATATACTGTTCATTCTCTTTTTCCGAAATCTGCTTTCTTATTTCCGTTTTCGCCATATTCATGAAGTTCACTATATCTTTTCTGAAATATACTATCCAGCAAATTTTCAACGCATCCATTAGCGGATTTGTCATGTAATATAACGTTAATATGAAACCATACGTATTTTTTCCATACGTTTCGAAAGCAGATGTCAAATAGCTACTTAAACAAAATAGCACTATGACAATAAACGGACTCATGAGAAAAATGTCTCTCATGATTTTCCAACCTGGAAAAATTAGAATGATTTACAATTAACCATGAATTATCATTGTTTGCTCTCTCTAAGCTAACCTGTCATCCATTTGTCGTCGAATATATTTATCCCAATTAATGACAAGAAATGGGTTAGGTACCAAAGTTGGTTTTGCAAGGAGCATTCTCCAATAGTCATCCCCTTAGCCATATTAGAGAAGAAATGGCGGTTTGGCATAGGTATTTTAGGATTTACCTACTTTGTTAATGATTCTAAATGATGTGTCAGTGATTAATTTATAATCCTAATGTGTATACATATGTACTCGTTTACTTAATGGCTTACAAGGTAATAACATAGGGTCTTTAATGTCATTTTCCATTATCGGTTTCTATCAGAAGACACATAGGGCATCGGACCATCATTTTAAGAATATCAAAAAATAAAATGATTACACGAAACTTAATAATTTCGATTTTGCATTATATAAAAGATCAGACACCGAAAATAACATTTTCTACATCGATTCATATGTCTAATTTGTACTTACCTTCATATTACTACAGAAAATATCAGTGTTGTATAAATAAAACTTTTGGTTTCTAAACCTGGATATACAGTTTATACATTAGTAAAACTAATATTACTCTTGGTTAATTTCTTTCTGTCAGCTTTGAACTTCATATATTTTGTCTATGACATTAGATGTAAGATTTAATAGTTATATATTTTTTGTTTTCATTGCAAGATTTGTTTTTTAACCGTTTTTAATGTTTATTTCTTATTATGTATTTTGGCATACCTATTTATACCGCTAATAAATACCAATTTATTACGAAGTTCCTAATTTTGAAATTCGTTATTTTTATATATTCATTTAATCTTCTTTAGCCTAAAGTTCTAATAAATTTGATCACTTCCTTACATGTAGTTCTTATTATATAATTGCTTATTATTTTCGTATTTCGCTTCACACACATTATATGTTTGAGTCAATGGGACTTTCTTTATTTTCATTTAACAATTCCAGGAGAACGTTTCATTGAAAAATAATCCACTTTATTTTTAGGACGGTGTCTCAATCTTTAAATTATATGTCTGTATTTATTTTGTTTATTTATATATTTATTTATTTAGGGATTCATTACTATTAACATTGATTTTGCTTACAAAAATAACAGGAACCGAATAACAAAACCTTAACCTTTTGCTTATTTGATTCTGTCACCCAACTGTGACTAGCCCGTTCTAAAGTGGACAGGACTCTAACATTAAATAAATTGTGTAAAAGTTTTAGTAACATGCTAATAAAAATAAATTTCCCTAAAATATGGTCCTCAGCAAAAGTTATAATAAATAAAACGCGATTCCATTAAATAATCGTCACTAGATGGAACATAACATTCGAGAATGACAAACAGAATAGTTTTAAAAGTAAAACTAACGTATGTCTTAGTACTTTAATTATATTGGTTAATGCTCAAGTTTTAATGAACTTGACTGTTTTTGAAGTATTTATATTTTTAATCTCTATTCTGTCAGCTTGAAACATTAGGTTTAATATATAGCAGTGAATATTCTTTTACTAAATCTTTGGAACAATTTCTGTGATTATGTTCTACGTACGTAGATAATATTGCACGTGGCGGTTGTCCTAATATATCTTTCTAACTGGTTCTCATATGGACTGATGTACGTATTATAACAGGTTTTTGATGCTATACTTTAATAGAAAATCCTTGAATCTTTTAAATATTGATCGAGAACTGTTTTATGAAACTTACCTGTTTACAAAAGCGTACTATGGCATTGATCAGTCAGTCTTATATCCTATATAATCAATGGTAGGTAATACCCATTCCTTATCTTGTAATATGTTCGTTGGTGCGAATTTCTGAGTACATACGATACGACGTACGAGACGGGCCGGAACCGCGGGACTCGAATTCTTATGAATATTCCGCATCGACGCGGCGACGGTTAAAAGTAAGTCATGCTAATTTATTCGGACGGTGGCTTCGTGTGGTTTGAATAATTTTTGACGGGCGCCGCGACGCCGACGCCAATTTGCGTCGAAGCCGACGCCGACGACGCACGACGCCCGAGCAAACGCCTGTTTCGCGCAAAATTTTCGGCGCGGGTTTGTCTTCCGCCGGACGACACAACCAAGAGCGCCAAATGTATTCAAACTGCGGAAGCTTCCCACAAAAGAACGCTTCAGCTTTGAAAAGTATCTGATTTAATTTTGTTTAACGGTAATCTAACATTTTCATAATGCCAGGTTAGCTCAGACGTAGCGGGAGAGTGGAGGAAATACTGACACAGGGTGAAACCGGATTCCGCTATTTTGGCCATCCTTTAGGGTACGAGGTTCCGCTTACACAGGATGTTTTAATTAACCGGCATACTTGAGGAGGGTGACTCAATACGAGCATGTAAGCAACTTTTGGAAAAAAATGTTTTTTTTATTTAGAAATTTGAAGAACTTGACTGGTAAATAAAAGTTTGACAAGCGTTTAGCGCGCTGCGCCATCTAGCGGTAGGTTTAACATCGCTAATAAACAATATTACCCATATTTTACATACTGCTAGATAGCGTGCTCAACGCTTATTAAACTAGTTTTACACAAAAAAATACAAATATTTAAAAAATATACATATTTTTTGTTTTTCCCACATTTTTTTATCAAAACTTGCTTACTTGCTCGTACTGATTTACCCCTTCAAGGATGCCTGTTAATTAAAACTAACCTTGTATTGGCCCGTGTTAAATTGGAATACCGATTATTTTCCGTAATTGTCATAGCAATAACTCATATATACAAACAGGTCAAGTTATTGGAAATGTCACGAAAATAAATTAAAAATATTATTTCAACATTCAACATATTTTCAACAGCATATAACAAGCTTTCCTTTCTATCATGGAGTTCCAGCGGCAATCTCCCGACTCTATCGTCATGTGTAATAGAAAGTACTCATGACAACATAACAAACGAGCTCAATGTCGACTATCTTAGCATTTTTCATCAGGTAGTTCCAGTGGCAAGCTTCCGGCTCCATCTTCAGACCCTCGTCAAGAAATGTAAGGTACTCAAGTACTCAAGTACTGTAATGTAAAGTACCTACTCAAGACATCAAAACAAAAGAGTAGTCTGGGACGCGAGAGTAGTCCTACCCGGGGTAGTCTTCCACTAAACGAGGCTACTGAATAGGAGCTAAATCGAGAGTTGAACTGACCCGAAAACACGGTGGGTCTTATGTACCAAGCTGCAAGAAAAAGGTTCGATACATTAGCAGACAACTAAAGCTGTCAAATACAATGGGCAAACCTGTCACCTCAGGAAGTTTTAACGATATTAGATCGTTCTGTCTCCCGTGAGGTGAGCGCAGGAGACTTAGTACGATAAACAATCCACTGTCTAGTTATGCCACCTGTCCGTCAGAGGCAAACGGCTTATGGCTAGGCACCGGGAAAGGTAGCCAGCAGGTAGCCTCGCCCCCTGACTACCAGTTTGGAAGGATATCTCCGTCTGGAGTGGACAGTAATATCAATTAGAGCAGTCTTGTTCAAAAATGTTGTTGATTCAATAGGGTAAAAAACCGATATTTGGCTTCAGGAGACTAAACGTCGGGTAACATTTCGCTGGTACATAAATAAATAAACGAATTTGGCATTTTTCGATCCGGCCTTCCTTCAAAAGAAACTTTTAGACTTATTCTACCTTCACTTTCTTGCCATTCTATAAACTCCAATTGATATTGCATGAACGTCTTTCGAAAGTGCTTGTGTCCGTTTACAGTGCTCCGTGACAGGATTTATTTGTACGTCTCTTAAAAGAAGCAATGACCCGCTTTCCTCCACTTCGAAATAGAGTGCATTTATGGTGGGTAGTGCTTGTAGAATTCTGTTTCAGCAAAGCCAACATGAAAACTGCGGTATTAGAAAGTAGGCATCAGTAAATAATATAAAATCGAAGACTATCGCGGTTGTTTGACATTATAAATAGGATAGAAAACGAATTTACCGCATGAAATTTGTAGCACCCGACATTTCGGTGACGTTGCAGCCGCCGTTGTCCAGGGTAGACTGAGAGTATAAAGTCGAATGCAGCTGCGGCCTAGCCTACGTTGGACAAACAAAACGGCCCATAGCCACGCGACTGACAGAACACATCAAAGCTGTTAAAAACGTTCAGCGAGAAAAATCGGCGATCAGCGACCATATATTGGATAGCGGAGTGACCACTGGATGCAGTTTCAAAATCCCATTGTGCTATCCAAGGAACAATTCTACTTTCCTCGCATGATCCGGGAAACCATTGAAATAAGAAGAACCCCGAACTTCAATAGAGACGACGGGTACAAACTCTCTCCTACGTGGAACCCTCTTCTTAAAATGTTCCCGCCGCCGAACGCCGAACGCAAAATCGTAAAACAGGATACAGTGAGTGTTGCGTGCAAGACGGATTTTCAAAATTCCCGCGCTCCGAGCCCGGCCCCGCGCCACCGTTATAACCTACGCAGTGGCGGCAGCTACCCGCAAAACAACGGATTGACAGCTCTTCAGTCTACCCTGGACAACGGCGGTTGCAACTTCACCGAAACGTCGGGTGCTTCAAATTTCACGCGGTAAATTCGTTTTCTTTCCTATTTATAATCAATAAATAATGTCTCTAGAAATTTTATTTTTTAATAACTATAAATTATAATAATAGGTTCAATAATAAAATTGATTACTCAATTTAGGGACATTATTTCGTTTTAACAAGTTTTTATTGTATTGAGAAAGTAATTGAGAAATGTAAGAATTCTGCTGTGAAATAACTCTATCATTGAAAGTCATTATATGAAAGAAAGATTTAATGTACAGAACTAAAAGTAGTTTTTATAAATAAAACATAGAGGAAACAGAAATGGTTGAGAAAGGATTTTGGCACCGGCAAAGTCAGGAAACGATGTCGCGGTGACCGCAGCGACAATGTATAATTCAGGGCGGAGACGCCACTGCGGGGTTGTTTTAAGCCTCCTGCCCACTTATTTACATAATTTACAACTATTATAGTTTTGATTTTAGTAATGTGTATAGTTTTGATTATACTTACATACATAGATTATTTAATTAAAAAATATAATAAATTTCTTAGAAATGGCATTCATCAGTTCGGATGTGTTTTAACCGGCTTAAGTTCTTGGTGCTGGAGTTCAGTGATTGTTTATTCTCTTATTACTAATCAACATTACAGTAAAACCAAGGCATTGAAAAGTAAAATTAATAAAGACTAGCTGCGCCCAGCGGTTTCACCCGCGTGGTGATGGAAAATTGTGATAATGACGATAGAAAACCATATATCTTTATAAATTATAGCCTATGTGTTATTCTGATGTGTAAGCTATATTATTGTAAAATTTCATCAAAATCCATTCAGTAGTTTTAGCGTGAAAGAGTAACAAACATCCATGCATACATACAAACTTTCGCGTTAATAATATTAGTAGGATATCACCGTAACTATACAAATAGAATGACATAATACTAGCTATCATATAAGAATAAATAATTAATAGCGTGCAATTTAAACGAGTGAGGGTTAGCGGTAAAAATATCAAAATCTGGTGCCATCAAGTGAATTTCATTTAAGCCCCGCAAAGCACGCGCCAACAAGTTCCATCTCGTAAGGTTAGTACGCTAAAACGGCTCCGCGAAAAAATGGTGCGATCGAACGCGGAAATAATTATTTGGTATGAAAAGATCCACCTTGGCTAGTAAGCAAGGGTTATTACTTTTACCACGAATTAGATTTGAAACATACGAAATGGTCAGCTTTTTTCTTCTGAGACAGATATAATTATAGCCAACCATGCCTGTGATAAATGCAGTCGGATACAAACGGTTATCGACTCTATCAAAGGCCTTGTGATATATAGGACCCAGAGGGCACAGAGGTAGGCATCAACAGTAAAAATAATAATAGAGGTCATCGATACCCATCAGTATAATCTCCATATATATTAGCCGTGTATATTATTTACTGGAATACATATGCTGTTTTGTGATTTTTGCAATAGTGCCGAAATCAATCCATTTAGATTTTTATTAGGCCTTTTTCTGAATAAATTCTTCCCAATTTTAGTCGTAATCAGTGGTGCTATAAATTATAAGATTTTTACATTTGTAAAAACTGCTGTAAAATCAAAGTTAAAACGGTAGTTTCTTACTTTTGCCAGATTTCAAAGTTATATCTTTTTATAAACTAACAGGGTATACGCAGGGTAATACATAAAGTTGGTAGGGGCGGCTGATAAATAAACTACAACCTGAGAATTAAAAGATGAGCATGGCTATTTTTTTTTATTTCTGAGTATATTTCCCTGATATTTTTATTTACTTGAAAGGGAAATGCATTATTACATGTTTCGTACAGTTTAACAAGTTAAAAAATATTTTTCAGTTTGTCGTCAAAATGCTCATTTACTGCTGATTTCATGGCATCATAGGTTGCAAAATCTTCTTTCCCTTAAATCATTCTTTAAAATTCTGAATTCAAAATAATCGCACGGTGCAAATCTGAACTATGTGGTAGAGTTCCTTATCTTATCAAGGCTGTTTTTGTTTATATCCATTTTGGTTATTCGAGCGGTGTGCAAAAGTACAATGTCGTGTAAAATTAGATTTCCTTTTCCGTGTGCCTTTCCTTTCTTCTTTTATAAAATCGCGTAATCGATCAAACAACTAAGTATAATATTCGGCATACTCACCACAAACCAAAATTATGAATTCCCTTTACATTCGGGATCCTATTGTCAAATCAAAGTCAAATGTTACTATTTTGGAAATAATTTCTTCCTATTTCCCTGGATATTCAAAACCGCCTCACAACACTTCACACGACGCTTCGTGTCAAACGGAGTTCATCATTCTACGGACCCAGCGAGCACTGACCCCCGAATTAATCCATTTCCTCGTTTCTTACTAATACCAACATCTCTTCTCATCTCTCAATACTTAATTCGCAGGTCTTCTAGAATATTTTTTTTGACTTTGGCAGCATTTTCATCAGTGGGGGCAGAAACGGCTCGCTTGCTTACTGCGGGGTCGTCTCTAAGGCTACAACGCCCATGTTTATACTGCTTTTTTCAAAACGTCGACATTTAACACGTGTTGTCTGACCAGCGATGGCGTATTTCCTGCTTTAGTTATACATTTAATGACTGCGCAATGGTCATTCTTTTCAGTTTTCGTTTTTCTTGCAACATGTTGGAAATAATAAACTGTCGATGCATAGCTAAACATAATAAGCAAATGAATACCAGAACTTTCGAGAGTAGAATAAACAAATATTACGACACCATAGCGAACAGTATATTTTTTTCATTATAGGTGATCAAAGTAGATTAACTTATCAGCCGCCCTACTTATCTCAAAAGCGTTTACATACAATTGACTATAATGCATATTATGTCCCGATATCATATTTCGCTTAAGATACTAAATGGTTCTATTAACTCTTCTGAACTCTTTAGGCTCATCAATTTTCGTTTGCCCGCGAACCACACGCCAAATTAATATAATTTACCTCCCTCAAATAAGCACAAACTACGCCCAAAATAACTATTTATCGATATCTAATATATACAATGTCAGGCCAGGCGAAATTGACGTCTTTGATATAATTACGAGTGCATTATAATCCCTTTTCTTTGCTCTCTGAAGGTGAACCGTTTGGCAATATATAATAGCAAACGAAACCAATACTATTTTAATAGCAATATATAATAGCAAACGAAACCAATACTATTTTAAATAAAATTAGTAGGATTCATAATAATTCGATGTCAATAATAATATTATATTATATTTAAGTAAACATCTAGGTACATATATCCTATGCTCGTATCTAACAATTCTCAATGAAAAATTTAAAATTTTATTTTTAATCTATTTTGTCGTAATAGAACCATTATAATCCTATTATTAAAACGATGTTAAAATAGTGGTTAGTTGCAAAGAACGCTATCTCCATGTATCTATTAGTTGCAATATCCGAACCATCGAATAAGATTTCGAGAATTCGCCCTCTTTTAAATATGTCTGAAAACAGCTATGCTTGTTGCACAATTGGCTGTGACATTAAGTTTGGTATTTTTTTAAACAAAAATGGATGTACATATTATATAAAAGCTGTATGGGAAGACCAAGGAAGCAGCAGATATATCCACAAAAATGTTGTCATAAGAATGAGCACGAAACAAACCGAGTCAAAAGTGATAATATTTCAAAAATCGGACAGCCTATAGGATAACCATTATTTACATACTTAGCCGATATTGAAATTTGAATATTAATTATTACTTGAAATATTCTATTCACTCCTGTTGATATAACACCTTTGTGTACATTGTTATCCCTTAGAATCCAAACTACAAAAAACATGCCATCAGACTGACTATTATGAATAATTTTGTCTTAATGTACATTTTATTATTTACCTTAGTTTAATCAGGATAGCGGTGTCGACTACAACGGGCGAATACGTCACCCCAGGCTAGTATAGCGATATAGATCGTTCTTTCAGCCGTGCGATGAGCGTAGAAGACTTGGGGACAAGACAATCTACTGTCTAGTTCACCAGCAACCGGTTAGAGGCCAACGCCTTACGGCGAGGCACCGGGAAAGGTAACAAGCGGGCAGCCTTACCCCTAAACTACCAGCCTTGGCAGGATATCTCAGTCTAGAATTAACCTTTAGGATACCTCCGTCCTCCTGACTGGTTACGGGTCCGAAGTCGCTTACGCAACCTCTAACTGTTGTATTACAGAGGTAATTATTCAGTTTGAATTTATCGCGGACCTGGGCGTTCTTTGCCCGTAGTGCCACACGGGGTCGAGTGGCCCAAGGTCATTTCAAGAATGGCATGACAACTGGTGAACATTCACCCCTGCTGCTTAGGAAACAGTATGTTTCTATAGTCTCCAGACCCCTTCAGCAATTAGTCAGAATGCACAACCTTAGTTTAATCAGTATTCTACAGTATAAACATAATCAATAGGCTTGTAATAAAGTCTGCTGTTTTATTGTCAACAATCCTTAATCAATATCGGATTGGCGACCAAATAAAATGGCCAACTTCGATATTTTTGTTTGCAAAATCCGTAAAATCGAATATTATACCGCTAACTTTATCGAAAAATACGTTTATTAGTTTTATTTTATTTATTTGGGATATAATTATATGCTGCATCATTTCATGTATTGTGTTTGAGTATATAGTGAAATAAATAATAACATTTATCAGGCAAATTGATAAAAAACAACATATCCGACATCACTTAGCGAGAGGATATGGACTTTTGCTTCTACACGATTTATTTAGTTTTTTGTTCTTGTCGTCTATGCCATGTGGTAAACGACATAGCTTTACAATATATATTATAGCTTAGCTATATAGTATATCTGGATTGTCAGGCCTTCCTACGTTAAGCTGTTAAGCATCTCGTCTGCTCGCACTGGTCGTAGCTTATCTCCACAAGCGACTGGCCAGTAGATGTCGCCCTCTTCGCCGCCGCAATGCTATAAACAGCGGAATCGCCCGTCCTGTGTACCGCCCAGTAATATCTTTCCTCTTTTACGCGATTACTCTTATCCCTAACTGAAAGGCGAGCAGAGTGATATAAACGATCCTTCTATAACTTGGATTTGCGGCGCAAAACAATCCTATTAGGTGTCGGGAGGCTGGTGCCTGCTTTGCCTGTCGTTTCATAATCGTCAAAGATCAAGCCCACGAGGCAAACGCCTTTTAACCCGAAATGGCTAGCGTAACGTATTAATAACACCAGTCAACACATTAGTAATTTAGATCTTGAAACAGTCATGCATGTAGTAATCTTATTATTTTCACGTTTCGAGAGAGGACACATTGAACTATATTTTACAAAGATATCTTAGTTAAAACTTCCATCGAGTCTTGCTTAAGTACATTTCCCGAATTCACCGAGTAAACGTCAATGTCGATGCCTATGGAATTTCTACGAATATATTTTTTTCGTTTTCGATACTACATAATATACTACATAATAATATTGTCCATAATAAATTTAAAATAAACCATTAAACATAATAAATATAACAACCTTCAAATATAATAATAACATTTTTAAAAATCCTGTTTGAATATTCCCTACTGATATTTGCGCCATAATTGATAATTTTATAAAGGTTACTCGCTGTTACAAAATAGTACATGTTCCGCTAAGTCAATAAGCTACCTAAATTTGAACGTGCCTAATTTAAGTAGTATTATAGAAAATTTCGTCAAAAATATTGCGGTATTCCGATTTTAAAACGCCTTCTCTAAATTTTTACTTATTTAACAAGGAAAACATACAGCGCTACAAAAAAAAATATTAAGATTTTTTTTGTTAGAAAGGATATATATACCCTCAGATTGGTCCCATTTTCCAAAATTCTGTTCTGATTATGGGATTCATGAGAAATTGAGGGAACTCCTCAAATATTATCATATGAAGTTAAAAATTTATATGCTGGTTCAATTACGATGACAATGCTTTTTTTATGGTAAGCATGACCTTATTCTACACCCTATGTTGGCTCCAGACGAGGGGACTCTTCAACGATCAACATAGACACTAACTTTTGTATGCTCATTCAGTTATAATAGCCCATTCTAAGTTTAACTATGACATAGCTGCTGCACCCAGGGTTAGCTCCGTTCGAGGGGACTCCTCAACGGGCAACAGCACAGACACTAAATTTTGTATATATAGTCAATTACGACAGCCCGTTCTAAGTTTCACGAAAACAGGACTGCGGCGCTCAGGGTTGGCTTCCAACGTTGGAACTCCTTAACGGTCAACAGCACAGACACAAAATGTTGTATACTTATTCAATTATGATAGCCCGTTTTAAGTATCGCCATGACATGGCTGCTGCACTTATAAAAAAAATGGATTCGGTTTCTTTTTGTTAAAATTTTGTCGATGAATAACATTGTATAAAAGAGTCAGATCTAATGCTACTAGCCCGCGACCAATATTTTTATTTTTTATTTTTTTATTTTATTATTATTAAGGAAACCTACAGCTATTGGCAGAGATCTAATCGAGTCCGTAGCAACTTCCGAAATACTTACTGTCAATATTGGAGTACCCCAAGGCTCAATTCTTGGACCGTTGCTTTTCATTATTTACATAAATGACCTGAGTCCAAATCTATCTAAATGTGAAGTCACCCAATTTGCAGACGATACTAGCGCTGTAGTTGAAGCTGACAACATAAATACGCTCACTGCCAATCTCAATACATCTCTTGGTGAACTTGATGATTGGTTTAATGCGAACAAGATGTCTCTAAATATGTCTAAAACTGTTATTTTAAATTTTAATAGCAAGACATCATCTATAAAAGTTAACTACCCGGTTGAACTTGCGGAATCAGTTAAATTCCTCGGACTACATCTGGATGCAAAGATGTCATGGAATCTACATATAGAGCATGTTAAGTCAAAACTTTCGTCAGCCTGCTATGCTCTATTACGCATCAGAAATTGTTTGGAGAGAACTGAAGTAATATCGGCCTATTACGCGCTAGTTGAGTCACACCTTCGCTATGGTATTCTTTTATGGGGTAATGCAGCACACATCAACAGTGTATTCACTCTCCAGAAAAGAGCCATACGTGCGATAGTAGGTATTGGTCCACGGCAGTCATGTCGTGAACACTTCCAAAAACTAGGGATATTGACCGTATATGCAATTTTTGCTCAAGAAGCTCTTTGCGAATTCTATTGCAATAAGAGCTCGGCCATATCCCACGAGGAAGTACATCGGCATGACACCAGGAATAAAACCCTGTATCTCCAACCGTTCGTAGCACGTACTGCCAAGTTCCAGGCGACTAGTCGATACTTAGGCCTCAAACTTTTCAATAAATTGCCCGAAAGATTAAAAGAAATTAAAAACATCGATATTTTCAAGAGATCCATCCGAGTCTATCTGCTTAAAATCAACATGTATGCCCATAACGACTTCTTAAAATATTTTGAAAATACATAGCATCGTATCTACCCATTTAATCTAATACATATTATTTACCGTTAATTGTTTTGTTGTAAACTGTTATCATATAGTCTATGTTTTTGTAAATTGGTAAGTTTAAAACTATATATTGTATATCATCTCTTGTCTAAATTGAGTAACTAATTTAAGATTAATTACTGTCATTCCTACACAATTGTATGGTTGTATTGGAAATAAATACCTTTTACCTTTTTTTTACCTTTTATTACAGGAGAAATATCTGAATTTTATTTATAGACTACAATGCCAGTTAAAAGTTTCCATTTAAAGATCGTAAAAATATACAGTCGCCTAGGAATGGGATAGGAGGGAGGGGAATTAAAGTTATAAATTTTGTTTTAATAATATTTTATTTTTTAGGGAAATTTTATGATTTATTTTAATATTGAAGAAAGAAGAGAAAGAAGAAAAGAAAAAATATAATATAATTATTTCACTCGTCCTTGAATATAGCGTTTTAGAAGACCCGGAATAAAAGTCTTGAGCGCAGTCGCAGTTGTATTAAACAGGTCAATTTCGCTTAGCTTGGTATTGCAGAAATGAGATACTCCATAAATGTAATTATTTTGGGCGTAGTTTGTGCTTACTTGAGGTAGATGAAATAAGTTGAATTGGCGGGAAGGCCGTGGGGGTACATGGAAATTTATAAGCTGAAGCAATTCAGAACAGTCTATAAAGCCATTTAATATCTTGTATAGGAATATTACATCTGAACTAACTCTTCTCATTTCTAATGGTATAAGCCCATGATAGTCACCAAAAGTTACATAAGACCGATAATTTAGGTTTTTTAAAAACATGTTTTGAATGCGTTCACTGAATATCACTGAACCACAGCGTTGCAGCCCTTCAGCTTATGACAAACCGGAGGTAAATAGGCGGAAATTTAGGTGACGTATAAACCGTTTGTTATCTGTTTTTACACCATACCATGTATAATATCGATAATAATCGTATGAAAAAGAGAGGCAATAAATTTTACGATTTCTTGTTTTCCACTTCCCCCTCCGGCTCTTTTGTATGTAATGCACGATTCATCGCTGATATCCCCCTCTTTCCACCCCCTCCCCCCCTCTCCCCTCCACCGTCCACTCACAGACACACACAACGCTGCTTCAATACAATAATACGTTTGTATAAATGATATCGAATGCGAGTAATGGCATACGCTGAAAGGATATATATAGGTCGGGGCGGGCGCGGGCCGCTGTATTTCTCGGGGTGGCTTACGGCCTACAAAACCCCTTTATCAACAGCTGAATGAACTCACATCTTCTGGACATCCGCTTATAAAAGCTCTGTGGAATTCTAATATTTTATCCCGCTTGGAGGGCGTCTAATAAGGGTCCGTGTAGGGCTTAGGTTAGCGCTGATGCGGATTCCAGCGGACTTTTGCTGGATTATATGATATTAGGTATAAATGACTTAGATAAGCGCTATTATGGTAAAAAGATACATGATGTAATGTAATCAAAAAATCCGATTTATTTGTAAATCTTACGTAGGCCATTTAAAAATATACATAGTTTTAAATTATATATTTTGTTAAGGAAACAATCATAATAATTTTCCGCTGTTTTAATTTGTTAAAACTTTAGACTATTGAAAATATGTATTCTAGTCTCGAAATCGTAAATCTTCCATCAGTATTTAAAAAACCTTTTCAGTTGGCTTTTCTACCTTTTCTGACTTTACTATAATTTTAACAACTTTAATATGACATTACTATAAAAATGACTTAATTTTAATAATTATTTTACCGGGTTCTACTCGTACAATAGAGCGATGCTGATAGTCTGTGGCGACCATGTTGTTTTGGCGGCGTCTGTCAAATATGTTGTTTATTGTTCAGTCACTGAGGTCAAATCACCCGCAGCACGTTGAAACGTTATTATCCAAATGAGTGTTCATCATCATCATCATCATCATCATTTATTCATTCCATAAAAGCATTTCACAATACTGAGGAACATGTCAAATTTTACAATCATAATTTACCGGATGATAAAACCGCTTTGATTAATTAAAAGAAAAAAATAATTGTAATCAGAGGTGATTACTTAAAAATAGTCAAATTTACAAAATAATCAATAATCAAACAAATAATAATCAATACCATAAAAATAAAAATTCTGAAACATGCGTAATTAAAAACAATGTCAATAAAATCTAAAACTTAGTGCGATAGTATAGTCATAATATGGTTATTTATAATCAAGCAATTGTGGACGCAATATCATAAAGTCGTCAAGTTTGTAAAGGGCATGTTTGACTAACTGATTTTTCAAGCAGATTTTATATGCTGCCATCTCAAGTCTTTTCGTCGATGATGGCAAAGCATTGAACAATTTAAAACTAATATATAAAAATGTTTTTTGATATTTAGTCAAGCGTACTTTAGGCAATAACACATTGTTTTTATGTCGCGTATTATGGCTATGTCGAGTGGAGTAAAGCTCGCAATCAAAAGATTCCCTTTGGCGTATAAAAGGTACTAATATATGTACATGGACGACATGGTAAGGATACCAGCTTTAATAAAAAAGGGGCGCAATGTGTTTCTCTGCTTACACCAAAAATTGTCCTAACGGCTTGCTTTTGTAGCGCAAAAACGCGATGGGTATCGGTTGCATTACCCCATAGTAGTATCGCATAAGACATCTTTGAATGGAAGCAGGGGTGATACACACTGATCGCTGCACGTTCGCCAGCCAGAAATTTCACCTTTCTTATAGCATAGACTGCCGATGACAAAGTTGCACACAAATTATCGATATGTTGATTCCAGTTTAAATTTTCATCTAAAGTGATCCCTAAGAATTTAGTATTTCTGACAATATTTATATTTTCTGATTCCATTTTAATCGTAATATTTTCGTCACTCTTTTAGTAGTTGAAAATTTCATCGCTACCGTTTTTGATGGGTTTATGAAAAGTTGATTTTTTTCAAACCATGTGTTAGCCACCAGAAGCTGCTCGTTTATCAGCTTTTCCAAGACCTGGGTATTTTTATTTTCAAAAAAGAAGCTGGTATCATCGGCGTATAGAAGCGTCTTTACTGGCGGCGTAATTGTCCTATCGATATCATTAATAAAAATAATAAATAGTAGTGGTCCAAGTATAGAGCCCTGAGGTACCCCGCGTGCAATTAATTTTGGCAATGACTTAGCATTATTTATTTCCACAATTTGGTATCTCCTATTTAGATATGATGTAATCAGGCTATGAGCTCTACCGCGGATACCATACCTCTCTAGTTTATCTAGAAGAATCTGGTGATTCACACAGTCGAAGGCTTTCGATAGATCGCAAAAAACGGTTATGGGGTTTTGAGATGTTTCAAGTGATTCTAAAATTTGCTTTACTAACTCGCTAATTGCCATAGTGGTCGACTTATGCTTTCTGAAGCCGAATTGATTTCTTATAATAACATTAAAAGTATCTAAAAAAGTATTTATTCTATTAAATATAATTTTCTCAAAGACCTTTGAGAAACACGGCAACAAAGATATAGGGCGAAAGTTATTTATATCTGTTTTACTGCCTTTTTTAAATATCGGTAAAACCTTTGCTGTTTTCATAGCAGTGGGAAAAAGGCCTTGTTTTAGGCATTTATTTAAAATCGGTAATAGGATGGGCGTAATTATTGGCGATATATCCTTGATTAATTTCATGGAGTGGCCCCATATGTCAGTAGCCGTCTTGGATTTTAATGATTTAAAACACGCACTAAGTTCAGCCTCTGTGATCGGATAGAGGTGTAATGAGGCAGGCAAACTATCCGGTAGACTCACACTTTGATTACTTTTCGCCGTGTCTATAATGATATTACATGTATTAATGAAGTGGTAATTAAAGATGTTTGTAAGTTCCTGTGGATTTGTGTATTTTATCTGATTGTGTAGTAATTCGATAGATTCGATGTTTCTTGTAGTTTTGTTCCTACATTCTCTATTTATAATGTCCCATGTCGTCCGACTTTGGTTTTTAGAATTAAGAATTTCATTTTTAATTGATAGTCTCTTTGCGGATATAACAGTCATCCTGTAAACTTGTGTATATTTATTGTAGTAGCATCTTAGGGAGCCGCTTTCGTAGCGATTTAGTACATTTCATTCATTCGTTCATTCATTTGTTCATTCGTGCATAGTTATCTCTGGCGGAGGTAACGTGGATTGAACACCAAGATCGTGCGATTTGACCCCGCTAGACTTTTCTCTTGGGGTTTACTAAAGTCGCAGGTCTATGCCAATAAGTGGTAATCGACCGATGCCCTCAAGTCAACATATCGCATGCCATCGCTCAAATTCAGCCGGATTCATGCGGCAGTGTCATTGAAAATTGGACCTCTCGGATCCTTGCCACAGTGCGAAGCCGCGGCAGACATTTGAACGAGGTCATATGCCATACATAATGGCATACATGGAGTTTTCAAAAAAAAAGTTACCTGTCCACGACACATCCCTGACGGGGTTCACAGAGTCCTTTCCATGTTCGTCTCTTCGAGGCGGCTACCGGATGGGAGTTGAACTGTGAGTTGAGCCAACGCAAGATGACAAACAGATCATATGGTCCATCACGTATATAAGTAGGTATATAGGTACATACAGGGTGTTATAGTGCACGGGCATTTCTTTTTGTGGGTGACTCAATACAACGAAGTAAGCAACTTTTAATATAAAATTTTGGAAAAAACTGAAAAATAAAATTATTACCTACCGCTAGATGGCGCAGCGCGTTCAAACGCTTCTCATACCTTTATTGAACAGTCAACTTTTTCAAATTATCAAATTAAAAAAAAATAAAAAATATTTTGTTTCCATTTTTTTTTTTTTTTACAATTTTTTTTATTAAAAGTTGCTTACTACGTTGTACTGATTCACCCACATAAAAAAATGCTTGTGCAGTAATAACACCCCGTATAATATCGTAAACGCAAGTCATCCACATCCAATTATTATGTTCAGTGTCGGCGGGCACGTGTAGGCCGACATCCAATTACAATGTAACAATTACAGGGACAGATGTCTGATCCAGTTCCCGCTGATTACCGGAAGCCCAGTATGTGCAATTCTGTTTATCCATGTGACCATTGATGTGAAAAATCGATTAATCAGAGAACCACATGTTACTGAATCTACTAAAACGGTTTTTCATTGTCCTGCAGAATTCGATTGGTTTAGCAGGATCATCGAGCTTCACCTTTTGCACAATTACAATTTTGTAGGCGTGAAAATGTGTATCTTTGCATATAATGCGATGATCCGTGGGTATTTATTATTTTAGAGAAGCCGCGCGCAATCGTAGTGGGTCGTCCTATCTAAACAGACAGGCAAAATTGGGGGACATTCATGCTCCTTCTCGATGTCCTTTTGTGCCCTGTGGATTTATCTGGCATTGTGTGCCCAGTCTCTTTAAACTTACGCACCAAATGCTTTATGAAATTCGCACTTGCCACATTTTTCATGGACGCACAATTAAAATGTGTCCTTTCGAGACGTCGAACAATATTATATGAATCGTTGTTCTTAAAAAACGCTCGCACGCAAAATGCGCGCTGCGGCCCGTATAACGATCCATCGCTACTAAACTACCCAAGCCTGTATAGCGTTCGATATCACTAGCCTCCCCCGCATAGGTGTGTTTGGTGCGTAAGGGGCTCTCTAGACGATTAAGCATGCTTGTCAAGCATCGCGCCGCGGGCTGGGAGGGGATAGTGACCCGCAGGAATAATGCAAATATATTTTTTAAATGTTTACCAAAAATACCTAATTTTGTAGTTTATACCAGGGAGTCACGTTAATTAGACATAATTGATTGATGAATGACGTGACTCCCTGGTATGATACTACAAAATTAGGCATTTTTAGTAAATATTAAAACAAATATTTACATGTTTCTTGCGATTTACGATCCCTGCCCAGCTCGTGACGCAATGCTTGACAAGCATGCTTGATCGTCTAGAGAGCCCCTAACGGTCAAACCAAAAACAAAGAACAATCTAAGGGCTCCCTAGACGATCAAGCATGCTTGACAAGAATCGCATCGCGGGTTGGGAGGGAATCGTAAACCACAGGAAAAATGCAAATATTCTTTTAAAATATTTACCAAAAATGCCTAATTTTGTAGTTTATACCAGGGAGTCACGTCATCCATCAATCAATTACGTCTAATTAATGTTAATCCCTGGTATAAACTACAAAATTAGGCACTTTTGGTAAATATTAAAATATATATATTTGCATTTTTCCTGCGGTTTACGATCCCCTCCCAGCCCGCGACGCGATGCTTGTCAAGCATGCTTGATCGTCTAGAGATCCCCTTAGACATTCTTTAGTTACTTATTTCGTTGAGGGGTCCGCCGGTAGATGGCAGTTAGCAATATGTCTCAGTACTTGTAAATACTGCCGGATTCCGTAAGCTTCTGCTGAACAAGCTCTTTTTTTAGTAACATTCTTGTGGAACATAAAACAGAGAAAATGCTATTGATTAAGGCGACGATGTAGGTAAATTTCGAAAATTACATTTTTTGGCAATTTTTGAACAGTCATACTGAAATAACTGATGATGTTAGCCAACAAAAAAAAATTATCGTAACTCACAGTACCTTTCTTAAGTAGATACATAGCTATTTCAGATTTTTTTTAAGTATTGGAAAATTGAGGAAAATAATTAAATCTGGGAGCTATACAGGAAATTTTCATTTTAGAGCATTTTTTGAAACGTGCCTCACACTAAACTGCACGATCAAGAAACTCAAAAAAAATACTACGGCATTTTAACAATAGTTGTAAAGAGGAATGCTTTCGCATAAATTTAAAAAAATAAGTTTTTCTTGTTAAAAAAAATTATATAAAAAGTGTAACTTTCATCCATATTCACTGTTAAATATTACTTATTACTGTGTGTTTTTTTTCAAGTTTGTTTTTTTTTACATAAACTATGTACAATAAACTTGTAGTACTGACGATTATTTTTTTCAAATAAAATATCAGTATATTTAAAAAATAATACTTTGCAGAGCCCGTTTATATTATTTTTGTCATACAATGAGATGAGCGCGCTCTTCTCGCGACGACGCGCTGGCATTCAAAATGCCGCAAGCGACATTGGGTCAATATGGTTCTTATGTGGGGATCAATTACTGATTCAAATGGCATAACAGCCAACCTTTTATAATGAAATGTTATTGGCTCTTAGAAACGTGGTTCATTTCGGCTTCGAAGGCCGACATATGCGGTTGCGTTCGCGACGCTCTGTTTCATGACTTATTATTACCAAATTGACATTTCGATGGATCGGAGATGTGAAGTAAAAAAATATCGGTTTTAGATGGCTATTTCACCGTGTAAATGAAAGAGGTTTAAAAACATGATAAATCATATGTTGAAAAATAGAAACAATAATAAGTAAAATAATATTTAATATTTATTTATTTTTTTTAAATTTACAATATTACTTTTTTTTAA
This sequence comes from Micropterix aruncella, assembly GCA_944548615.1. NCBI lineage: Eukaryota > Metazoa > Arthropoda > Insecta > Lepidoptera > Micropterigidae > Micropterix > Micropterix aruncella. The sequence goes on along the minus strand of OX155953.1, from coordinate 8,865,210 downwards.
TAAAAAGTGTTCATTTATTTGATAACAATGTTTCTTTATGTATAAAAACAAAAAAAAAATATACATATCGGTAGGTTTTGAACCTACGACCGGTGTGATCTTATGCGAGTTTAAAACAAGTGCGCCACTTCAGCTTGCTTCCCGCGAGTCAAAATGTGTCATATATAAGGGGACAGTAAATAATGCCAATACATTTGCGTTAGAGCCATATGACAGAGCTATACACCATGTATAAATATAATATACTATTAGGCTACGATTCTGACCGTTCTAATATAGAAAACCGTCAGATAGGCAGAATTGTAATTTAAAAAACAAAACGTAGGTATCTACTTTTTAAAAGCTTTTATTCAACTTGTAATGTCTGTGAAAAAAAAAACTAAAAATGCGAAGAAATATTACATCAGCAGTAGCTTATAATAAATGTCAAAACTTTTCAATTGATGAGAAAATTGATTACCTGTATAATGACATTTTGAACGCCCCGATAGATGCATTTGGAAACCATGATAAATGTAGAAGTTTTTAAAATTGTTTGTCGGAAAATGAAACACTGGATGCAATGAGTTGTTTGATGGGTGACATTATTTGGGAAAGAATACGTTACATAACTTAAAACGTAGGTAGCAATACATGCAAGAAGCCTAATTCATGATGTAGATAGTAATGTTCTCGAAAGGTTTAACGGCATCATTGCAAAATTTATTGGTGGTAAGAGGACAAATTACATCCAAAAGCAGTCTTACCAAGCGCGATGTAATGCGGCAGTTATATCATTTAATACAAAACAGCCACTCTCAAGATTACATAAAAAATATATAGGCAAAAGTCCCTCTGGCAGGATATCAAAAGTGGAATAAAGAAGACAGAGGCATTTAAGTAAATCCATTCTTTATAAAAGAAATAAAAGCAGAAAGTTTTTTTGAAAAAAAAAACAATAATTCGCATTATGGAGAACATTGCAACCAACCCGATGTTCCATCAGAAATATTCGAAAAAAGCAAAGCTCTGTTATTTCAAGAATTGGAAAATAGAAAAATGATCGATTGCGAATTAAAAAACTTACGGTTATTCAAGGTGAAAGCAGCGAGTGGTTGGAATTACGAAGAAAAATGGTAACTGCGTCTAACTTTGGCAAAATTGTCAATAGTTAAAAACACACAAAATGCGCCAATTTAGTTAAATCCATGACTGAAAATGGGATTTGAGCAACGTAGCATCAATTTGTCATGGAAAAGAGAATGAAACAACTGCACTAGAATGAAAAATATGTCTAGAAAAAGTGGAAATTCAGCAATGTGGATTATTCATTGACCCTAAATTTCCATTTTTGGGAGCTTCTCCAGATGGAATATCTGATGATTATATTTTTGAAGTCAAATTTCCCATTACAGCGCATAGAATCTGGTTAACGGAAGCGACAAGAAAAAGAAAAGTGACATTTTGGAAACAGAAAGATGGAAAACTTGAAATCAGCATCAAACATCACTGGTACGTTCAAGTTCAAGGACAGGTCCATATATAATTTCTTTTTATTTATTTATTTTTTATTTTATTTCTGGAAAAATACAGCGCATACAATATACATACGTGTGCATAAATGTAGAAAAAAAAGAAAAACATTACGCCTATAATCGTTTATTACACATTTGGATTTCAGCATATTACACTTAAAAATTAATTATAAAATAAACAAAGTTCATATTAAATATAAAAAATATATAGAAAACCGATGGGAGAGGTAGGGAATTGGAAGTGATTAGGAAGAAGGAGTTAGACGATGGTATGTGTATATGTATATAGATATAAATAAAGATATAGATAGGTCGTATAGTGGATATATAAATACAGATATTTATTGATGTTTATAGGTATTTATAGATATATAATAAATATTTATAGATATTTATAAATATTTGTGGTAGCTACTGATATGTTGTATATATATCCTTCTAGCCGTGTTCGGCCACAGCGACTGCATTGTAGATTCTAGTGACTTCTTTAGTCTTCTCAGAGTCCACTGTTCGGATGCAGTCAAGTGCGCAGGCTATATTATAGTGCACAGGTGGGCGCGCGACCACGGGTGCACTCTCTCTTCCTCCCTCTTCTGAACCCGATGGAACGGAGACCGTTACGACCAGAGAAAAGTTTGGATGCAGATAAAATAAAATAAATCAATTAATCGCTAACGCAGCAATGACTGTCATTGTTAAATTTTTACTCAATATTGCAGAGCTATTTTTTCGGATTTAGTTCGTTTTTCACACTGTCATTTATGAAATTGGTAGTTATGGCTTGTGGTGATGTTTGAGTTTTTTCTGGAGCTATTGTAGAGATGACCGGTGACTTATTGGTAGTTGTTGTAGTAGGCGGTGATATAGAAGATGCATTATTGGATTTATCCTGGTTTTCTGATGATCTCGTGTTGTTGCTCATGGGGCTGTGTTGAATACAGCATACAGTCTCTTGTTCCGACATTATACAAAATTGTGATAGTTTCCCTTTTGGCAAATCCCCCTCAGTTTTTGGACAATTTTTCGCCGGTAGACATACTCCTAAAACGCCATTTATTTCACATGACTCTTCACGGCAGTGTATATGCCAGGTCCCTTGGCACTTCCGCAAGGGCTCTTTCCAATACTGGTAACGGTGATTATGTTGAAAAGGCATTGGTTGTCAGCTATCGCCACTTGCAGAGGTCCACCACTATCGCCTCCACAAGAGTCTCGTAATCCTTCTAAGCTGCCAGCGCACAATTGATCGTCCTTATACCTTGCGGTAACCTCCTTCTGAGAGTCTTTGCATATAGTCTTCGAAAGGTGGCTGGTCAATCAAATCCACCACCACCTTCAGTAAGTCCTCCGATGTATCTTCAGCAAAGTCGATCTGCCTTCAGCCAGTAACTACAGCTCGCTTGTTTTCGATGGTCGACTTTGTCCATAGACACGCTGGTCGAATATTTAAAGTGAACAGCTCAGACCGATCAGATCGTTCGGGACGCGTCCCGTGTTAACCGCGAGTTAATCCAGACTATAGAATTGCACTATAATCACTAAAATTTATTATTTAATTATTATTTAGAGGGGAGAAAATTTTAAAATATGTTGACACTTAGAATTTAAATTTCGAATTTTATTTTGTTGTATAGAAAGTATATAACTAATTACTATAGGTATTAACAAGCTCGTTAGGTGCAATTGATTTGAATAATTCTTTAACGAACGTCGGTTGGTTGAGGTTGAAAATGTCGATGGTGGAGAAACAAGAGTCGTACGTGCATATCAGCCCATAAGCGATGGAATGTTTCCCGTAGTTGGTATTGGCACGAGATACCTCAAACGTGCGTGAATTGCGAATTAATCGCTGAGGAACGAAAAAACGTAAGTTTTCAACAAGGTATGAACTATCTGTGGTATTGTGGATAACTTTAAAGAAAGTGTGCTGGAAAGAAACTGTAACTGGAACGATACATATAACTGGAAAGGAAGTGTGCCTATTTACATTTTGGTCTGGTAAAAACGATCTCCTCAAAACCGAATATATACAGACGAATGATTTGATTTGGACAAATGTCATGGGAAAAACTTGTTTGTTTTTATATGGACTGTGTATTACCTGAAATTATCGATCCAGGAGTATGAAGGAATATGGATTTAAGGGAGCCTGAATACACTTTGAAAGAAGCAAATAAAAGAAACGACACGATAAAACGAAAGAAATCGGTTCCTCTCCCTTGTCCAACGCTTAAGCGGTAGTTAGTTTTCAGTGATTCCATCACAAAGTGAGCAAAGAACTCACAGAGAATGTACTTGCCAATAACACTCCAAAGCAAAGCACAAGCAATATAGAGCCACCGAAAAGTACACGATATTCCAAATCTGTGCTGAGTACAGATCTAATTAATAATGATGAACAGGCTTTTGAAAATGTATTATCATTTGATGAATTTTAATTACAAAAGTCGGCGCACCACTACAAAGCGACACTGTCAAGGCTACAAAAAGGAAGTCTCAAATGTACTGCGCAATTTTAAATGTATTTATTCGTCTCTTTACATTTAATATGTATGTATCTACTCAGAAATAACAGACTACTTTGCCAACCAGAAATGTCTTCATGATTTTTTGTCTTAATGATTTTATATTTTAATTAATAATTATTTATTTTTAATGATGTGTATTTCTTTAAAGTTTACAATGATGTGCTTACAGTATCTAAAAATAAATTATATTACTTTTTAATTAAATAATTTTTTAATGATAATGTACAAGGCGATGGGTGTCGATATGTCCTCCTCAAAGAACTATTATACCGCGAATAAATAGTTCGATACACAATGTTGTTTTTTAATTCGATTCTAAATGTTTTTTCTGCCAAAAAATACTATCAAAAACTGTCACTACAACTATCAAAAAAATACTAAAGCTGTATCTCACGGAACATGAATTGCGATTTATGTCATTTAAAAGCCCTTGGAAAACTGTATCCAAAACAGTTAACGGCATTTCTCCAATTGTCATCTATCACCATTTAAAATAATTTTAAAATGTCGAAAATTAATTAGTGACAGGTGACTCTTCTTAATACAGTTTTTCAGGGGATTTCAAATGACATATCGCAAATGAAATTCTGTAAGATATGGCTTCTGTCAATTTTTGACAGTGATAGTTTGGTTTAACAGTTGACAGCCAAAATCTAATGGGCGCATTCCAGGGTGATACTATCCCTATGTTCCAAATTTCAACTCAATCGGTTCAACGGCTCGGCAGTTATCGTGAGAGATTACATACAGGCAAACAGACATACATTTCTCTGAAAATGGTCTTAATCATCTTGGTGGACCTCAAAATGGACATCTCTATCGTTATCTAAACATTTTTTTCCGCACGATCACAACACCTTCCCTACCAGTGGCAGCCGGGAAAGTAATATAATGTTCAAGTTTAGATGATGATAAAGCGTAGCCTTCTTCACCAGCGTAGGTACATGACACTTGCATAATCCCAAAATATAAATCCCATTGCAATAGTGTATACCTAATGTGTTTAGTCCAGACATCGATAGCGAGTGAATATCGCTGCGAGATGAGTCAACATAATAAACACCTGCCCCGTCGCGAGGGGAGGGGGTAAGTAGGCGGGGCTTAAAAACTCAGATACGGTTTATTTTTTAAGTAGTACGTCGCCTTAAGGCGACGTACTACTTAAAAAATAAACCGTATCTGAGTTTTTAAGCCCCGCCTACTTACCCCCTCCCCTCGCGACGGGGCAGGTGTTTATTATGTTGACTCATCTCGCAGCGATATTCACTCGCTATCGATGTCTGGACTAAACACACTAGGTATACACTATTGCAATGGGATTTATATTTTGGGATTATGCAAGTGTCATGTACCTACGCTGGTGAAGAAGGCTACGCTTTATCATCATCTAAACTTGAACATTATATTACTTTCCCGGCTGCCACTGGTAGGGAAGGTGTTGTGATCGTGCGGAAAAAAATGTTTAGATAACGATAGAGATGTCCATTTTGAGGTCCACCAAGATGATTAAGACCATTTTCAGAGAAATGTATGTCTGTTTGCCTGTATGTAATCTCTCACGATAACTGCCGAGCCGTTGAACCGATTGAGTTGAAATTTGGAACATAGGGATAGTATCACCCTGGAATGCGCCCATTAGATTTTGGCTGTCAACTGTTAAACCAAACTATCACTGTCAAAAATTGACAGAAGCCATATCTTACAGAATTTCATTTGCGATATGTCATTTGAAATCCCCTGAAAAACTGTATTAAGAAGAGTCACCTGTCACTAATTAATTTTCGACATTTTAAAATTATTTTAAATGGTGATAGATGACAATTGGAGAAATGCCGTTAACTGTTTTGGATACAGTTTTCCAAGGGCTTTTAAATGACATAAATCGCAATTCATGTTCCGTGAGATACAGCTTTAGTATTTTTTTGATAGTTGTAGTGACAGTTTTTGATAGTATTTTTTGGCAGAAAAAACATTTAGAATCGAATTAAAAAACAACATTGTGTATCGAACTATTTATTCGCGGTATAATAGTTCTTTGAGGAGGACATAACGACACCCATCGCCTTGTACATTATCATTAAAAAATTATTTAATTAAAAAGTAATATAATTTATTTTTAGATACTGTAAGCACATCATTGTAAACTTTAAAGAAATACACATCATTAAAAATAAATAATTATTAATTAAAATATAAAATCATTAAGACAAAAAATCATGAAGACATTTCTGGTTGGCAAAGTAGTCTGTTATTTCTGAGTAGATACATACATATTAAATGTAAAGAGACGAATAAATACATTTAAAATTGCGCAGTACATTTGAGACTTCCTTTTTGTAGCCTTGACAGTGTCGCTTTGTAGTGGTGCGCCGACTTTTGTAATTAAAATTCATCAAATGATAATACATTTTCAAAAGCCTGTTCATCATTATTAATTAGATCTGTACTCAGCACAGATTTGGAATATCGTGTACTTTTCGGTGGCTCTATATTGCTTGTGCTTTGCTTTGGAGTGTTATTGGCAAGTACATTCTCTGTGAGTTCTTTGCTCACTTTGTGATGGAATCACTGAAAACTAACTACCGCTTAAGCGTTGGACAAGGGAGAGGAACCGATTTCTTTCGTTTTATCGTGTCGTTTCTTTTATTTGCTTCTTTCAAAGTGTATTCAGGCTCCCTTAAATCCATATTCCTTCATACTCCTGGATCGATAATTTCAGGTAATACACAGTCCATATAAAAACAAACAAGTTTTTTCCATGACATTTGTCCAAATCAAATCATTCGTCTGTATATATTCGGTTTTGAGGAGATCGTTTTTACCAGACCAAAATGTAAATAGGCACACTTCCTTTCCAGTTATATGTATCGTTCCAGTTACAGTTTCTTTCCAGCACACTTTCTTTAAAGTTATCCACAATACCACAGATAGTTCATACCTTGTTGAAAACTTACGTTTTTTCGTTCCTCAGCGATTAATTCGCAATTCACGCACGTTTGAGGTATCTCGTGCCAATACCAACTACGGGAAACATTCCATCGCTTATGGGCTGATATGCACGTACGACTCTTGTTTCTCCACCATCGACATTTTCAACCTCAACCAACCGACGTTCGTTAAAGAATTATTCAAATCAATTGCACCTAACGAGCTTGTTAAGACCTATAGTAATTAGTTATATACTTTCTATACAACAAAATAAAATTCGAAATTTAAATTCTAAGTGTCAACATATTTTAAAATTTTCTCCCCTCTAAATAATAATTAAATAATAAATTTTAGTGATTATAGTGCAATTCTATAGTCTGGATTAACTCGCGGTTAACACGGGACGCGTCCCGAAGGATCTGATCGGTCTGAGCTGTTCACTTTAAATATTCGACCAGCGTGTCTATGGAAAAGTCGACCATCGAAAACAAGCGAGCTGTAGTTACTGGCTGAAGGCAGATCGACTTTGCTGAAGATACATCGGAGGACTTACTGAAGGTGGTGGTGGATTTGATTGACCAGCCACCTTTCGAAGACTATATGCAAAGACTCTCAGAAGGAGGTTACCGCAAGGTATAAGGACGATCAATTGTGCGCTGGCAGCTTAGAAGGATTACGAGACTCTTGTGGAGGCGATAGTGGTGGACCTCTGCAAGTGGCGATAGCTGACAACCAATGCCTTTTCAACATAATCACCGTTACCAGTATTGGAAAGAGCCCTTGCGGAAGTGCCAAGGGACCTGGCATATACACTGCCGTGAAGAGTCATGTGAAATAAATGGCGTTTTAGGAGTATGTCTACCGGCGAAAAATTGTCCAAAAACTGAGGGGGATTTGCCAAAAGGGAAACTATCACAATTTTGTATAATGTCGGAACAAGAGACTGTATGCTGTATTCAACACAGCCCCATGAGCAACAACACGAGATCATCAGAAAACCAGGATAAATCCAATAATGCATCTTCTATATCACCGCCTACTACGTTTCATTTTCTTTTCCATGGCAAATTGATGCTACGTTGCTCAAATCCCATTTTCAGTCATGGATTTAACTAAATTGGCGCATTTTGTGTGTTGTTAACTATTGACAATTTTGCCAAAGTTAGACGCAGTTACCATTTTTCTTCGTAATTCCAACCACTCGCTGCTTTCACCTTGAATAACCGTAAGTTTTTCAATTCGCAATCGATCATTTTTCTATTTTCCAATTCTTGAAATAACAGAGCTTTGCTTTTTTCGAATATTTCTGATGGAACATCGGGTTGGTTGCAATGTTCTCCATAATGCGAATTATTGTTTTTTTTTCAAAAAAACTTTCTGCTTTTATTTCTTTTATAAAGAATGGATTTACTTAAATGCCTCTGTCTTCTTTATTCCACTTTTGATATCCTGCCAGAGGGACTTTTGCCTATATATTTTTTATGTAATCTTGAGAGTGGCTGTTTTGTATTAAATGATATAACTGCCGCATTACATCGCGCTTGGTAAGACTGCTTTTGGATGTAATTTGTCCTCTTACCACCAATAAATTTTGCAATGATGCCGTTAAACCTTTCGAGAACATTACTATCTACATCATGAATTAGGCTTCTTGCATGTATTGCTACCTACGTTTTAAGTTATGTAACGTATTCTTTCCCAAATAATGTCACCCATCAAACAACTCATTGCATCCAGTGTTTCATTTTCCGACAAACAATTTTAAAAACTTCTACATTTATCATGGTTTCCAAATGCATCTATCGGGGCGTTCAAAATGTCATTATACAGGCAATCAATTTTCTCATCAATTGAAAAGTTTTGACATTTATTATAAGCTACTGCTGATGTAATATTTCTTCGCATTTTTAGTTTTTTTTTTCACAGACATTACAAGTTGAATAAAAGCTTTTAAAAAGTAGATACCTACGTTTTGTTTTTTAAATTACAATTCTGCCTATCTGACGGTTTTCTATATTAGAACGGTCAGAATCGTAGCCTAATAGTATATTATATTTATACATGGTGTATAGCTCTGTCATATGGCTCTAACGCAAATGTATTGGCATTATTTACTGTCCCCTTATATATGACACATTTTGACTCGCGGGAAGCAAGCTGAAGTGGCGCACTTGCTTTAAACTCGCATAAGATCACACCGGTCGTAGGTTCAAAACCTACCGATATGTATATTTTTTTTTTGTTTTTATACATAAAGAAACATTGTTATCAAATAAATGAACACTTTTTATTAAAAAAAAGTAATATTGTAAATTTAAAAAAAAAATAAATAAATATTAAATATTTTACTTATTATTGTTTCTATTTTTCAACATATGATTTATCATGTTTTTAAACCTCTTTCATTTACACGGTGAAATAGCCATCTAAAACCGATATTTTTTTACTTCACATCTCCAATCCATCGAAATGTCAATTTGGTAATAATAAGTCATGAAACAGAGCGTCGCGAACGCAACCGCATATGTCGGCCTTCGAAGCCGAAATGAACCACGTTTCTAAGAGCCAATAACATTTCATTATAAAAGGTTGGCTGTTATGCCATTTGAATCAGTAATTGATCCCCACATAAGAACCATATTGACCCAATGTCGCTTGCGGCATTTTGAATGCCAGCGCGTCGTCGCGAGAAGAGCGCGCTCATCTCATTGTATGACAAAAATAATATAAACGGGCTCTGCAAAATATTATTTTTAAAATATACTGATATTTTATTTGAAAAAAATAATCGTCAGTACTACAAGTTTATTGTACATAGTTTATGTAAAAAAAAACAAACTTGAAAAAAACACACAGTAATAAGTAATATTTAACAGTGAATATGGATGAAAGTTACACTTTTTATATAATTTTTTTTAACAAGAAAAACTAATTTTTTTAAATTTATGCGAAAGCATTCCTCTTTACAACTATTGTTAAAATGCCGTAGTATTTTTTTTGAGTTTCTTGATCGTGCAGTTTAGTGTGAGGCACGTTTCAAAAAATGCTCTAAAATGAAAATTTCCTGTATAGCTCCCAGATTTAATTATTTTCCTCAATTTTCCAATACTTAAAAAAAAATCTGAAATAGCTATCTACTTAAGAAAGGTACTGTGAGTTACGATAATTTTTTTTTGTTGGCTAACATCATCAGTTATTTCAGTATGACTGTTCAAAAATTGCCAAAAAATGTAATTTTCGAAATTTACCTACATCGTCGCCTTAACAACCACTCGTATCTACTTAGGTGCCTACGTGGACAATCAATTTGAAACGTTTTACTGATCTCCTAGACTCCCACCCCCATAATGTATCCCACAAGATTACATACATTATTATTTCGCAGATTACCCCTTGTTGATAAAATGCGATGTCTGGGGATAACGGCGTTAGAGTCGAATCTGTTATTATGTCCAAAATAGTCTGAAATGGGTATCGTCCAGACGGTTCATGATCCCACTAATTTCAATAAGTGTCGCCCACGTTTCTTACAAGGACACATGGAATACAGATGACATTAAAGTCGGCTAGTCTTGGAAAACATAATAGAATAGAATATTTAAAATTATTTCAATTATGATAATGTAGGGGGGTTATTAATTAATAATTCAGTCTTGATAATTTGCCATTTAGGCTCACATTTTAACAACATGATCCTTACAAATAATCAGAAAATTCTGAAAGGAAAAAATATAAATTGAAATGGTTATTAAAATGAGCAATGCAGTATAATCACAATATATAGCTTAATTAGCTATATATTTACTGTGGTATAATAGTCATTTGGATAATTACTAAAGAAAATGTGTCGCACTCATTTAGACAGTTATTAGAGCGCTTTAACATCAGGATATTAGCTTCTTTGTATTTTCATAAATTGTTGACAAATTTCCATTCCAAAACAGATCCTATCGAACTAAGGAAAGATGAACACGACTTTAATACTAAGAATAAAAAAATATGCACCCTATTATTTACAAAAAGCAATGTACCTACATATTACAAAGAATGAAATATTATAATATGCTAACATGTTATTAGAAAAGATTTAATTTGACAACACATTTTAACAAGGCCTTGAAACATGTTTTGCTAATTAACATCTTTTACACGTTGGAAGAATTTGTAGATTACGCCTGTATCACGATTTGTAGATTATTTGTGGTTGCTCTCCTATATCGTGTACTCTCCCAATTAACACCATCCTATCTCAACGAGCTTTTTGAACCACCAAGTTCCCACGGTCTTGTACTTCGGTCAGCCTCTGACAGTTTACTAAAAATTCCGAGTCCTAATAGCGATTTATGTTCCTATTCTTTCTGTGTCCATGGTGCAAGACTCTGGAACGAACTCCCAGCAAACATACGAAAATCGCCTTCTTTACCATCGTTTAAGAGTCATCTTAAGGATTACTACCTTTCTAAGAAGTAACCAGTTCTTCCCTTTATCTCCTCTTCCTCTCCCAATTTCCTCTTCTCGGGCATTATTAGTTTTAAATTCTTCCAGTTGTCTGTATATTATGCAGACGGTCTGTATATTACGTAATAATCTTTATTTTCAGAATGCGCGTATGTACCACTGTGTTTAGGTTAGTTGTAGGACATTGCCATGTGGCAATAAGCTCGCCTTTTTGTATAAATTTTTTTCTACTATTTTTATTTATTCTAAATTTTGTAATTACTGCTGTAAATGTACATGAAGTTATTCTTATTGTTGTTTTTACTTTCCAGGTAAGGAAAGTATTATGGATGCACTTCTGTGTGTCTGTCTGTCTGTTTGTATGTATTCATTATCACATTATCCGATTGAGATGAAATTTGACAAGCAGGCATAATTTGTTCATGGCAAAAGTTGGAAAGATTGTGGTTGAAATCGGTCCACCAGGGGGCGCGTTAGTTATACTTCAATCTCGAAAGATTGGACTTAGAGACTGTACACAAATGCGTCGTATGGTCGAAACCACATTGTTACATTTTGGATTCAATATCTTCTATACAAGCGACAAAAAATAATAATTCCGACATAAATTTTAATCACTTAATAACGTTGAGCCGTCCGTGGCTAGCCGAGCATCGAACCATATTGAGAAAACGACATTTTAATACCACGGAAATACTACAAAAATACTAGATTTGCCTTCGGGGGGAGGGTGATTTGGGGGGGGGGACATATTCTTCTTCTTCCGATATTCTTCTTCTTCCGTGGGTTCCTATCCCGCCTTATCTATAGTGTTCTAATGGATACCCAAAAGTTTAGGATGCAAATATGGTTTTGGGGTGTGATGTTGGGAGGAGGGTTAGGAGGAACGTTGCGGGGTGGAGGGGTTTAGGGAAGGGCTAAGACGGGTGGTAATGGTAGTGAAGGAGGGAGGGGTTAAGGGGGGTGAAGGGTATTTAAAGGGGGTTTAGGGAGGCTGAGGCAAAGGATGTTATATGTGGTTGAGGGGGAGAAGGTTGAAGGGGGTTGGGGCTGTTAGATGGGGGTAGGAGGTTGGGTGGGGGGGTTAGGTTTTGGATGAAAATATTCTTATTCTTTCAAAATCCAACTTCCGTGGGCTCATATCCCGCCTTATCTAAAGTGCTTTAATAGATACCTAAGTACTTAGGATGTATAAAGTCCCGGATGAAAAAGGTTTTCTTCTTCCGATAGTCTTCTCCTTCTGTGGGTTTCTATCCCACCTTATCTAGAATGCTTTATCTTTGAAGAATAGATAGATAGAATAGATAGATCAAGTACTCAGGATGCATACAGTTTCAGAATAAAATATTCCTCTTCTTCCGACATTTTTCTTCATCCGTGGTTTCCTATCCCGCCTTATCTAGAGTGCTTTAATAGTTACCTAAGTACCTACTCAGAATGTATGAAGTTTTGGACGAAAATATTCTTCTTCTTCCGATATTTTAATTTTTCTGTGGATTTCTATCCTGCTTTATCCAGAGTGCTTAAATAGTTACCCAAGTGCAATGGATATAATAAAGTATTGAACGAAAACACATTCGCTATCAGGAGAGGGGAGAGGGGGTGTAATCAAATTTAGATGAAACAGTCCCTGGCTACTTGCCGGGAAAGTCTTGGTATGACACAACCAATTTTTGATATAAATATCAAATGAAAGATTTTTTTTAAAATAGACAAGTAAATTGCGAGTTTTTACTCACGCACCGAGGGTTCCGAACCTTATTAAGAAGGGAGTTCGTGCTGTGAAACATGTTTTTGACTAGAAAATGAGCTTTAAGAGTCCACTAATTTTGATATTATTTTATAACGGAATTTGCATTTAAGTTATATTTCATACTCTTCCATAGAAAGGGGTTTGTTTATTTTTTTGTTATTTATTATTTGCAAAAAATGCATTGAAAATGTAACTAAAAGTTCAGTTTTTTTGACACCTTCTGTGATGTGTCAGTTTTGTTATTGTTTTTTTTATATATACTTGAATTCTCTTGCCGTGATATTAGATTCTATTTGTAATATAGATTTGTCCATTTCCCGGAAAATATGATAGTCCCAGACTTTATTTTATTTTTCCTGTAATTTTATCTGTTCATGATGCTTAAAACTTTGCAGATGAAGGGGCGAAGTTTGTGATGACTACGAACATAAGAAAAAATTAAAGTGTTTTGAAATCAACGAAATTAGCCCTTTCAAATGATATCTCGGTCAATTTTGTAGATATCGAAATAAAATATTTATTACGAGCCGCTTGCGCAGTCCTCTCCCTTACGAAGCGGTGAAACGGTGTATACCGAATGTATCGCGGACCACGGCATCCTTTGCCTGGCTGTGCACCCAGGATCGGGTAGACGATGGTCGTTTCAAGAGTAGTCGCCGTAAGGTCCGCAACCACCCCCGCTCTATAGGACGGTCTGCGCCGCACGGTGCGCAGACCGTCCAGGAGCGCCAGAAGGTGTGCACAGCGACAGGGTTATCAAAAAGAAATGGTAAAAAGAGGAGGGTGGATGCTGGGACTCGTTGCTTATTGTTACGTGAGCAAGAAGGCCGCGTTGGCCACCAAGTGAATCTATTTTGCGCCGACGCCCATTGATTTGTGTTAAAAAACCGACAACACCGCGAATCTCGCAGCAATATATGGGCCAATTCTAAATTACATACAAAAACGACCAATAACCCCTCTCTACGCGTTGGCCATAAGCGTTGGCAAGAGCTACTGGCACATATATGGGCCAACGCAAATAGGAGCCATAAAAGAGCGTATAATTATATAAACTTATATGCAATTAGCTTATTAAAAATATCAATATTGCTAAAGCGCTTTTAGGAGTCTATGTGTGTAAAAATGTGCCATAGCAGGAACCCTTCCTAATAATGAGGAAGGGTTCCTGTCCATAGCAAGAACCCTTCCTGTACAAGCAACTCCATAGTACGAATCGGCATAGTACGACTTTTAAATAGGCTTATCACAGTAATAATACTGAGATATGCAATATTTTTGTTTATTTAAACATTAATGTATGTGATTATTATCTACGCATTGATACCTGTGTACAATTTTGAAAATTGACATCTTGATTATGAGCTATGATTTCAAAATCCGTTTGTAATTTTATTACTATATTATGTCATAAAAGCGTATTTAGAGCCTTATCTAAAGATTGCTACCTTATTGTTATACCACAAAAGTCACCATATTAAACTTATTAAGAAAAGAATAATAATTTTTTTTGGAACTATGAGAACGTGGACTACACGTTGCTATCTGTAGTAAAACCCTAGTTTCCAAATCGCAGTACGACGTTAATCAATCTAATGCACTATATAATGTATGATTATAGGATAGGAAAGGGGAACCTCACACTTGAACGATTTTATTTTATTTTCAGTTCCATTTCTGTTCTTCTAAAATCTACGTTATATATAAATCTAAATCTATATAATCTATAAAATACATATGTTCTTCTAAATCACACGCTCACATTAAGTTCCTACTTAATGTGACCTAATCCTAATCCTACTAAATTTATTTATCATCACAGCCCCAATAAAAACAACGCTTAAATCGCATATCATTTCATTCAGAGTATTACCAAAGTCCATTACACGAGTGTATTATAATGTATTTTTATCACGGACGGTAAACAAAGGACGTGTCGTCAGAGGGGGAAAATAATACAATAAAGAGCAACAGAGGCTAAACGGGTGAGTTGAGCAGAGGAACTCTTGAAAGAGGAGGGCAATACCTCCAATTAAAACTTTTAACTAAGTCATCTGGCTTTGTAGCTCAGTGCGGTCGTTCTTTCTTTTTGCTTTCAATTAAAAATGAGAGGCATAGTTGCATTTATACTCGTACAGTTTTTATTTATTTATTTACTGTGGTTATGCAAATATGCCAGGCGAAATTTTTTTTAACATTGATTCAATGCCAGAAAAATGAATACATTGCATAGATCAGTCGCAGAGTCACCTAACTAGGACGGGACCTGTTCTAAGGTAAACATTTCATTTTCAATGTGCTTCCTCAGTACTGTATTTATAAAAATGGCATATATCATTTCCTCAATGAATTTTCTATTTATATATTGAAAAATTAAAGTAATAATTAAATAGTTATAAACATAATAGACAAAATTTTAACAAAAAACCGACTCCATTTTTTTATATAAGTGCAGCAACCATGTCATGGTGATACTTAAAACAAGCTATCATAATTGAATGCGTATACAAAATTTTGTGCCTGTGCAGTTGACCGTTGAGGAGTTTCCTCGTTGGAAGCCAACCCTGGGTTCCGCAGTCCTGTCTTGGTGAAACTTAGAACGGGCTGTCGTAATTGAATGCATATACAAAATTTCGTGTCTGTGCTGTTCACCGTTGAGGAGTGCCCTCGTCGGAAGCCAACCCAGGGTGTAGAATCAGGTCATGTTTATCATTAAATCGTCGTAATTGAAACAACATGTAATTTTTCAACCTCATTTAATAATATTTAAGGTGTTCCCTCAATTCCTCATGGATCCCATCATCAGAACATGATTTTGATGTAAATGGGACCAATCTGTAAGTATATCCTTTTAATTAAAAAAGGAATATTCCAAATCGGTTCATAAATAGCAGTTCTGAGGTAACAAAAATAAAAAAAAAGATTTACTCCTTTTTTTGTAGTCAGAATAAAAAGGCAAACACATTAAAAAAAATTTAAAAAACCCAAAATTATGAGTGTAAATTAAAATTTCAGCGAATAAAGTGAAATCAGAATTGAATATTTATTTATAGTAAAATAGTCAAATTTAAAAAGCTGCAGGTATAAATAAAATAATCCCGCTATTTATTTATAACTAAGATAAATACTGATAAAAATAAAACAATTACCTCTCGAAATTCGAGGAGCGTTAAAAACAGGTGATAATGAGTTTCAAACTCTTTGGAACTTTATAAAAACTAATACTGGCAGGCACAACTCATACATCTAAATTGTTACGTTCTAAAAATGAAATGTGAATTCGTTTTTTTTTATATAAAATAAGAGTCACCTATTAGCGAAAATGGAAAAAAATGGAATTTCGCACGGTAATTAAAAACCATTGTTTGTAAACTTTTAGCACGGAGCGAGTATTTCAAGACTACTCGCTAGGAGATACTTTTGGGGTTGGTGCTCCCCATATTCTACGGTTGCATGTTGGTGTGCTAAGATAAGGTGTGTAAGTACTTCAACTAACGATAACCCTCGCTCGGATCACCCTTCAACGGCAGTCACTGAAGAAATAGATTAAAAAGTGATAAAAAATATTTTGGCGGATCGTCGTGTCACAGTTTGTATAATTGCTGATGAAGTGGCGATTTTGATACATAGTGTTTTTTTTATCGCTTAGAGATGAAAAAGGTATCCGCATGGTGGGTACCTAGAATGCTTACATATGCGCAGAGAAAACAAGACTGAAGATTGCGCAACGCTCTTTGCATTTGTTACAAACGGATTCCGACAGATTTTTGGCTCGATTCGTAACTATGGACGAAATATGGCTCCACCATTACCATCCTGAAATAAATCAATATTCCATGACCAGGAAAGACCATCATCTCCAACTACTAACAAATTTAAGGCCATACATTCCGCCGGTAAGATCGAAGGCTTTCTTTTCTGAGACAGTCAAGGGTTCGTGATGAAGAATCTTCATGATGGAGCTATTATAACAGGTTGTTTATGATGAACAAATAAAAAAATTCGTAACCAAATAATGAAAAAAGAAGAGGCAATCTCGCTGAAATCGTTTTGTTTCACAAAGATAAGGTGCCAGTACCCGAATCCAGATTTGCAATGTCTGCCATTGAAGAAGCTGGCTATAGAGATCTGGAACATCCTCCAAACTTACTAAACATTGCCCTTTGTGATTTCTATCTATTTTCGTTATTAAAGGAACATGTGAGGAGTCAACAATTTGAAGATGATGGGGCTTTAGAAGCTGCAGTGCAGGAATTTTTAGGTGATCGTCATATAGGATTTTAGAAACAGTATTTTAGTTTTAGATAAAAGAATATATCAAGTGTATCTAAAAGGTGACCATGTCCAGAAATACATAGATAACGCCCCAGAACACAAGTCCATAGTTGCGATGGCTGCCATAAAAGAAGCTTGCTTTGAGTACTAGAGCATCTACCATACTCACCGAACCATGTCCCTGTGACTGTGTCTGTGGCAGTGACTTCTATGTATTTTCAATATTAAAGAAACATCTGAGGGGTCGACAATTCGAAGATTATGAAACGGTAGAACTGTGTACTGGAATTTTTAAATGACCGGGATGAGGAGTTATTAAGGAAGGATATTTGATGTTTAAAAAAAGAGACATCAAGTGTATAAATAAACCTAAAAGGTGACTGTCGAAAAATAAAAGAACATTGAATGAATAGTAAGTTCATCAAATGCATAATTACTTTTTATTGAATGCCGTAATGTACGCCGTAATGTAGGTACTTAATACCTAGACTCAATGTCATTAAAGGATTTTTTTTGGGTTTGTGGCACATTACAAATTATAAACAAGGTGTAATAAATAAAACTCGTGTTCCAATTTATTCCCTATAGTGTGTTAACCATTCATCATAAGAAGATTAAAATAGAAATAGTCAAAGAAAGATAAAATATGTAAACATGCCAGTAATAATAATAAAAGGAGATAAGAGAGAAACCTATTTTTTTAAAAGTCATAATAATATCTAATTATAACTATCCCTTATACAACTTTATTATTTTTTCAATAAATGGCAAACATAAATTAAATTATAGACATGTACCAGGATATTGTAATTAGGTTTACATAAGTTAAGTTAGATTCAGGTTTTTAAAAAAAATCAACTGCAAGGTAGCCTGGATGTGTAGAAACCTTAGAATATTAAATGATTATTAACTCGGGCGGAAAATATTTTGAAGTCATTATAAATACCCTGGTGGTGGATGTTTGGCTTCTGTCCCTAGCACATGAGATTGTCGACGCGGTCAAATAACATCTTGAATAACATCTACAAATAACATCAGATATACAACATCTACCAGGCAGCCTGGTGTTATCCAATTCACCCGACTCTACATCAGTTAAGGCGGAATAACTTAATAGCATGAAGTTTCCTTTATGCTTTTAAGTTATATCGCAGTTATACCTACTTAACTTTAAAGGGAAATTCGTAACACTGCTTTTAAACTAGAGTTAAACGTAGTCTACCGCATTGGCTGTTGCATTTCGATAGTTAGTTCAGTCTTCGCAAACTCGATCGTGTTTAGTTAACCGCTGATATTGCTTCTGTGTATAATTATTATAGTAATCTATGGCGGGCGGTGTGGACCGAAGGCAAACTTGATTTCTAGTTGCTAGCAAACTTTGATCGTTTGGACGGCCATCACAAACAGGCTTGAACTTCAATACGGCCTCGATTGGACAGATAGGAAACACAAGACCGCTATATGTGAAACCAACTAACATAGCAGGTTAATTTCCAAAAACATTAAATAATGTATAGAATTTCTTATAAGGTCGGTGATAGTTTTTACAATTTATTACTCAGATGGCTGGTTCATCGACGCACAATAAACCTAATATTATTAGACAAAAATATACTGAATATCCTTGATAGGATTTACTACGATGTAATTATGGTTTCAGCAATACGAAATTAAAGGGCGAAAAAATAATGATAATATATTCTTTAAACATCAGTTTGTATGCGCTGTAAATGAAATAAAACAAAATATGTCTTTATTGTACAATAATTTACGTACAATAACTCACATGGGGTAAAGGTTGGTAATTCTGTGATACACTGATAATTTGTTTTAAGTGGTCTTTATATTACTCCGCAAGACCGCGGCGTTTGTAATTAGGCTCGTTGCATTCAAGTGAGAAAGGACAAATGCAACGAGCCTGATCAATAAAATTGCATTCTCGCGAGGAAGTTGCAGTCTCGCATATAGAACCATTTCAAACAAATTATCACTATATTATCGATATCACCGAATTACCAACCTATTAATAGTTAAACAATATCTTTCAGTCGACCGACATAATGATATGATCAGAAATGGCGACAAAACTAAAGTACTACAAGATACGATAAATTTAAAATTAAATTTGATGTTATAAGGTATTTTATGCATTTTTGTTGGTTAATAGACTAGTAGGCACCTGTAGGCAAACAGTAGATTTTATTAATTTTATGGCTTTATATATAAGAAAACGCATTAAAATTACTCAAATCCAAAAAAGGTTTTCCTCCCGTACCTAAATAATTTCTTAAACCAACAATAAAACGCAATAAGGTTACTGAAATCTACAAAATCTTCGCCTGCGGTACCTATACGAGCAAATCAAAAGCATTAAAAAGCAATAGTACATAAAAATGTCCACCTTCTATGCCCAGATGAGTTCCCCACCAACAAGAAAACGCAAATACATTAATAAAATCGTCAGTATGTCAGCCTTTGCTGCCCGCATAACGTAACCAAAAACAAAAAGTTATAAAATTATTAAAATATTTAAAAAAATACACTTTGTTGCCTACATAACAATTAACCAACAAGAAAACCCATTAAAATAACTCAAATCCGTAAAATGTTCCACTTCAGTGTCTAAATGATAAGTATAACCAATTTTCATTAGGTAAGATCACTAAGAATACCACTTCTAGTATCATTAAGAATACCACTTCGGTGCGTAAAAAATAATAAAATGTAAAAAAGTTAGTGAAATCCATAAAATCTTCGCCTGCGGTACCTATAAGAGCAAATAAAAAGCTTAAAAATTACTGAAATACTTAAAATGTGCACCTTTTATGCCTATATGAGATCCTCACCAATAAGAAAAAGCAATTACATTAATAAAATCATCAATATGACAGCTTCCGCTGCCCACATAAGCATATAACCAACAACAAAAAGTTATAAAATTACTAAAATCTATGAATTGTTAGCACAAAATGTCATTTAAAGCACAAAATGTTCCATTTCGGTGCTTAAATGATAAGTATAACCACTCTTCATTAAGTAAAATCACTAGAAATACCACTTCTAGTATAAATAAGAATACAACTAATGCCTAAAAAATACGAAAACGCAATAAAATAACTACAATGTCCAAAAAAAACTACTAAAATTTTTACTAAAATCTCTAAAATGCGACTCTATTGCCTACATGGCTATTAACCAGAAATAACATGAATTAAAATTAATCAAATTCACGAAATGTTCCCCTTCGGTGCTTACTGAGCCTGAGGACTTTATCCAATAAGAATAGGCAATAAAATTAGTAAAATCCCCAAAATATCCACTTCCGCTGCGTAGGTGAGCAAGTAACCAAAATTCAAATGCTATAAAAATAATTAAATCTACAAAATGTCCGCCTTTTGATGCCTAGATCACAATTTATCCAACAATAAAAAGCCATAAAATCTAGAAAATGTTCGCCTTCAGTGCCTACTTGGCTATTAACCAAATAGAAAACGCAATAAAATTACTCAAATTCACAAAATGTTCTACTCCGGTGCTTAAATGAGCTCTCATCCAAAAAGAAAACGCAGTAAAATCAGTAAAATCCTCAAAATTCTGCCTAGGTGAGCAAGTAACCGACAAGAAATGCTATAAAATTACTGAAATCCATAAAAATGTCCGCCTTTGGTGCCTAAATCACCTCGTATACACTAACAAAAAGCCGTAAAATTAATAAAATCTAGAAAATATCCGCCTACGACCAAATCGTCAACATGCAACGGTATGCCTTTCTTCTATACATTTACAGTGGAAGGGATTCAGTGGAAGGGAAAAGAAGTCGTTTTGGAAAACTTGGAAGTCCTTCCCTGGCGTCACCAAAGCATTTCAAGAATTATCACGGCCTTTACATGCAATTAAAACCCATCATGTAGATCTGGCTTACGTTAACATAAGCGACATTGAAGATATCGACTAAGCAAGAAAGGCGTTAATTATCAAGGGAGGGGCTATGGATAGACTACCACCATCGATGCTCTTTAATGACATACGAAACGAGCGTGTTTGCAGGCAGGATTGAACTGGGGGCAGAGTTGTAAAAAAGGTAAAACTCTCTATTGTAGCTACCACATTCGGTAAACTTTTCACCATATTGCAGAGGAACTGACGCTGAAAAACTATGTCATTTGTAAGAACCATTTTGGAACAAGCTTATCAGATTTGGAACCCATACTTTAAAAAGGTTATCGATCTTCTAGTGAAGGTCCAGCGAAGAGCGATTAAAGTGTCTTTTAACTTAAAGCATCTATAAACATACGAGGAAAGGCTGGCGGCTCTTGGTTTGACCACTCTGGAGCAACGCAGGGCATGGGATGACTTAACCGAGACATTTAAGATCCTGACTGCATCACGGACATTCCTGGGTTGCAGATTATCTACACCATAAACACCAACACACATCTGCGTGGACATCCTCTGAAACTCCAGCGTGAATCATTCTATATCTTAAATTATAAGAAACATTTCCTGATTCGATTCTCTACAGTTCGATTTTCGGCCAAGGGCGCGGTTGTAACATGCGCCCATAAATGGCGTTTATATTTGATTAAAATGTATGGAGGAATTTAAATATAATTAGTGTAGCTTGTATATGAGATATGCCAACCAAAATGTCATTTTGATACAAGAAGGCATCTGTGTACCGAATTTCAAGCCTCTAAGTCGAATGTTTGACAGACACAGACAGAAATCCATCTGGAAAGGGGACTCAAAATGGAAGTTTCCGTCTTCACTTCCAAAAAAAATGCGCGTTGACAATACTTTCCTTCCTTGTCTGTTGGTCAGCTTCGGTAAGAAAGCCTAAACCAAAATTTGAGCAATACAGAAAGACATATTAAGGTTTTTTATTTCTTTGAAAATCAAAAAATTCTTGGAGTAAATTTGCTAACACTTTCTGTATAAATGTGGGTTTCAAGAATCCTGATTTGCAAGCCTATATTTTCACCTGATATATCGAAAAACACACCCATAAAAGAACCCACCCGTTATTCACTTGTTTAGTTTTTCCCTTTAGTTTCAGAAGGGAAAATTCACTTTCTACCCCATTCCCCCGCTCTCTGCCAATTCTTTACCGTTAATACAATTTCGCCTGAAGATTATTACTTCCTTATTTCTGCGTGGCGCCTACTTTATCCTCGTAAAGCATTAGAATAGGTTATAGCGAAAAAAGAGTTACGCCGTTATGAGCGCGTTGAGAGATCGTATACTTTTACGAGGTCGAGCTGCGCTCTACGCTCGGTGAGGTGAAACAGCCACGTAGCCTCGTAGCCTCGTAGACCGAGTGGTAGCCGATACGTGCGGGCGTGTGTAGCATTGAGGAACTCCCAGGGCGGAAAAAAATACTACTGCCCTTCATCCTTACTTAGCCGATTGCCCTAAGAAAGGACGATTTGTCAACATATATTATACGAAGATCTGAGGAGATAACCAGTTTTAAAAAAATATCTACATGAGAATGTCCATGGGGTCCTTTGACGAGTTGCGAAGGAGGAGCGTGCGGGGGAAAAGTTGGTCACTCGCAGCGCGACTAGCGGCCGAGTGAGTGACACGCCATACAGCGCTATACTAAAGAATGGTGGCGCGACCAGCATGGTGGCGCTGCCAGTAATTTTCTGTGTATGCGTCCGTGCTGGTCGCGCCGCCGAAACGGTTGCGCAACCAAGCGGACACCAGGTGAGATACTATCCTAAAACGATAGCTGCATAGACTGCTAAACAAATTACTAGGCAAAGAGTTCTAGTTTACTATTCTGCATTTTGTAGCATTCAGCAAGATATTAAATACCCTTATGTATATGTTTCCGCTAAATATACATTAGGTCATTAAATTCTTATTATTAAAGATTTTTTTAAAAATCAATTAAATCGAAGAGAAGAAAACAAAAAAGTTTGAAAATCGAATGCAAATAAATAATCGTGCTTGTTACCGCGCATCAAACAGATTTTTTATTTTATTTCTGTGATTTGTATTGTTAAATTATTCACCATGAGCATTCCTTATTTTGTTGGATGACTCACCTTACTGAAACAGTCAGCTCCGCTAACTATGAATATTATAAAAGTTGACGAGTCACTTGAGAGGTACTGAAAAGGGAGCAAGAATCCTCGAGTGTTGCTAGACAGATAAGAAAGAAATAAAACCTCTTACCCGAGGTGAACATTGCACATTTTTTTAATTAAAAATGCTTAACGACCATTATCCCATATACAGGATCATACTATCTAGGTCAGGGCTCTGCAACTACCACTCGCGAGTCGCGTGGGCTCTCTGACCCAATTATTTCGATTCATCTGCTTCAATAATTATTTTTTATCTTTCTTAAAAAGCACTGCACGTGTACAGTCGTAGCTAATTTATACAAACATGTTTGTTGTGTGAGTAGCTACATATATTAGAGGCTTAAATTCTAGGACACTACGTATTTTATGAAACAAGCACTCCCAGGAAGTTTGATTTGGATGTAAGATATCCTTGGCTCAAAATAATTTGGCCTATTTTTGATAAGATTCTTCAGTAATAATCAAACGGGCTAAATTAACACTTGGCCATTTTGTATCCGTAACAGATTTCTAATTAAACAGACCTCAAAAACCTTATCTCAAGAAATTACGAAATTTTAGTTTCTCTCATTTTATATCCAAGCTTAGAAATATTATATATATATAAACGGCAGAAAAATGGTTGTCCTGTTTTCTCTTAGATTTTTTGTTAACCTATTGTTGCCATAGTGACAAAATTGTTATATTTTAATATCATAGTGAGGTCTGAGAGACTCATTACACTACTGTAATGATGGCTTTTATTTCAAGTACCATTTAAGTTAGCAAATACATTGTGCCCTATTACGTTTCTTCGTGAACTAAAATAGGGACATAGTTCAACCAAACGAGACAGAGCAATACGTTAGAACGGAATATGAAATGAACTATGACGATAGTTGACGAAATAGACGTATTTTCCCTCACCAAAACTACCAGAACTTAGACGCCCGAATAAGTTTGAATACATTTCGTGCGGTGTTCGATTTAGCTGATTTATCTTCGGCGGGTGGTTTGGATGTGAAAAAGTGACAACCGTTCATTTCACATTCCGCTCTAACGTACTGCTTTGTCTCAATCACATGTACTAATTCCCTATTTAAGTTCAAGAGAAACGCAATCGAGCCCATTATCGACGTAAAATTGATTCTCTTTATAATAACGTTACGCTACATTTTGTTTCATTTACACATACACTCGGCATCAAAAAAATCGCACCTTTCCTAAAATTCGTGTCAAGCGATTATAACTCCTAAGATCTTTACTTTACTCTACCGATATTATTATCATTTAAGATTGGTATCATCAAGTCTCAGATTGGTAGTAGTAAATTGTATGCATTTTGTTATCTTACAATAAGAACTAAATTGCTAAAAGCGTATTTACTAATCTACCACAAGTTTGAATTTATTTTTGAAATATGAAACCCAGAGCTTTAATATAATTTAAAAACAAAAAAAGATTAGTTAGGCCATGGATTTTTTAGTTATTCGAAATATTAGTCAGCATATTTATTTTTTTTCTCAGGTATAGGCATAATCTGTAAATAAATTAGATATTTGAACAGTTATCTCTTTCACATCGATCCTTATCTAAAACGTAGTACCAAGTTGATTATTTTCCGGTTGCTAGTGAGATACATCGTATATTATTCTAATTTAACTAGATACATTTTGGTTGAAAACTGTATTGTGTATGACACGTTGTACTCCCCGAGGGAATATATCCCCTAAAGATAGAGCATACCCACCGAAAACATGAATAATGCATACTATTATTTATCAACGAACTACGAACCGCACTCGACAAGATTCGTTGCTGCTTCACTGACAACAGTTTGCCGCTCAGTCATAATAAATATTTCGCTTTGTCTTGCTTCCTCGCGCTGCATTTATGTATGGAAATATTATGTGGCAGATTATGCAGACCCACAAATTTAAGACTATTTTGTTTCGTTCAACTTATAATTTAAGGAGAATCAATTGTAAACAGATGACCACACACAAGGATGAATACTCAATTTCTGAATTGCAAAAGAGAATGTTACTATTTGTACGAGCCCTGGGCCCACCAAACAATAAGCTTGAGAGTGGCATATTTAGGCATATTTTAGTTACATTTCGAAACTAAATCTTACCTTTAATGTCTGGTATTTAAGTATTATATATTTTTATGATTAGGTTTTCGACGAGAAATATCTGTTAACATATATTATCATTATCAATTATCTCATTGTTACTATTATTTATACTTATAATTTATTGCACAAAATTTTTAAAAAAATATACAACAAAAAGAAGTGATACAGCGCGTAACGAAAGCTAAACAACAACCGATGCATACGTGACACCCATCGTGTGAATCGATTACAGCCCTTCGTCCAGCATCTCTCACGGATAAAACCAACACAACCAAACCAACTCATATAACTTTTTACTCACAACTAATTAAAAAGAGCTGTTTCATAAATAATTATAATACGTAAAAGATCTTTCTTTTGCTATATGGTGTATAGTTAATAAAGAGTATGAGTAAGTAAGAGGCCCAATGAGTGACATTCTCCTTCATTATTAGTATTATAAATAAAATATTATTATATTACAATTCATATTACATACAAGTGACAGCTGTATTTATTTATTTGCGTTACAAAAACATTTGATATATCACTGACTTGATATATTCCATAAAGTCCGCGGAATCCATTTCGTTTTTTTTTATTTTTTTACCTTTTAATTTTGTCAACATCAGTTTAGATCACGCTGTATATACAGAAATTCTAATGTAGAAATTCTAATCTAATACCTAGGGAAAGATATGAACATTTTGGACAGACAAAAAAAACATATTTTCAAAAATACCCATTACTGTGTCGACATCTATCGGAGATACTTGAAACTATTACATTGTTCTGCAAATATGCGGAACATTTGCAAGTACAGCGGGTAAATAGGTGGCGCGATTTCTTTACAAAATGTCGATAGTAAATTGCTTTCATACAGGTTGACAAGTAGATATTTCAAACAAAGATAGACTGCAATATTCGTTATGTTGTCGCTATTATAATTTCTAGTGCGTTTGGTAAACTGAAAAAAAAATGTCGGAAAAATCAATTGAAATGAAATCAATTTGGAAATGCTGCAATTGCCAGTCGCAAACAAAGCAGAGAAAAACAAAGAAAAGCAATTATTCCATCCGATAAAGTTCCTGCCCTCTCCAGCCAAATAGGAAGCCACTATATTATTATGTATTTTGGTAGCGCTCGTCGATGAAATAAAACTTCTCGAAAAAGATTTTTCAGTTATTCTAAATTAAATAACGGATACGAGTGTCGAACCTGCTACTAACATTTTTAATTAAGATGTAAACAATAGAAAAAAGTTTAAAACTAGTGATGCATGCGAGGCTGGAATTCAGCAAATAATGATTAATATTGGGCAACTGGAGGATGCAGAAATTATTCGTAATCAAAAGAAATCGGTTGCCACCCCAAGACTTTCCCAGCAAAAATTCCCAGAATCCCAGTAGTGGCATAGCAATGTTGGAAGATGCGTTATCTTAGTAAACAATATTGGAATTTATAACCATAAATAACATTTCATTTTAATCCGAGCAAAATTGAAGCATTTGCGTATAGGTACGCGATAAGAGATGGCACTGGCATAGCGTAGAAAATACAATTATAATAAATAAAAAAAGGTGAAACGATTTCAACCAAAACCCCTTTATTTCTTGCCATGACCAAATGATTCCTACATGCCAACTTTAAGCTCAATCGGACGAAGCGTTTAGGCGCTATCGTAGAGGAATACACACAAACACACAGACACACAGACTCCCAGACAGATTTCAGTCCGGAAATGGTCTTAATCTTCTCGAGGGAGGGGGTGCATATATTCGTCTTCATCTCGAAAAAAAAACGCGTTTATGTGGATAAATGATGCCGAGATCAGCGGAATTTGGCAGACTAGTGACGAAAATTTAGAAAGAGACCAAAAAAAGTCTAAATCGATCCTCTACATTATATTTATATTTAAAGTAGAAGAAAATGCATTGATATCTACATCGACATTCGTGCTGAAGAAGACGATTGTGCGTTGGCTACTGGAAAAAAGTAGATAAGAATGTAAGAATATCCAAGATGGCCTAAAATGTGTAAATAATATTGCTATTTACATATTATTTTATTTTACTTTCCCGGCAGAGGAAAAATATTGTTAACGCGCATAGAAACTTTCGAGATGGATAGATTTTCATTACGTTTCATTCGTTTGATTACGTAATCTTGGGGGGTGGGGGGAGGGGGGGTCAGGCCGCTGATTACACCTGTATTGATATGGGGGAGGGGTCGAAAATCCCAAAAACTTGATTACGTAATATTTGGATGGCCCCTTACCTGTAACAATCTGTAACCAATCTTTAGATTAAATTAGTTCTTTCCATAAAATTAGATTTAAAATTGCATCATCATTGATCATATAAAAATGGTGTCTTCTTTAGAGCAGGCGCTGCCTAGTAAGGAGTGACGTAGAATCATAGTGTTTTAATAACTCTTATATATTTTCTTTAATATTTTTTCTAAAAAAATTACGAGCATATGGAAAGATTTAAAAGGTGGAAAGTTACTAGGGTTGCCAGGTGTATGGCGGTAGCTATTGCAGGGTTGTAAGATTTAAAGTGAAATCCCTGGGTTGCCAGATCAAGTTACAGAGTAAGGATTAAAAGAACACCCTATACAAAACATGAAAACGCGCTTTAAAATAAAACAGCAATTAAAATGTCACAGCGACATCAAACGGAAAATATTAAAGGAGAGGAGACCGAGGTGATCGATAGCGGCGCTCACGGTGGATTCAAACTCTGAGAAGCTAGGAAAAATGTATACTCAATGTTTTGAGAAAAAATGTTATCGATGGAATGAAACGTTACTGTTACGTGTACTTTATTCCGTTCTTTTATTTAATTAATTTTTAGCAAGAATTTAGTTAACTCTTAAGGATTGTAAGTAAGTTAAATACGAATTTATCGCTTGAATTTTGTAGCACCTGACGTTACGGCGATGTTACAACCGCCGTTGTCTAGGATAGACTGTCTAGATTAGGGTAGTCTACCCTAGACAAAGGCAGTTGCAATATCGCCGAAACGTCGAGTGATACAAATTTCACGCGGTAAAGATCAGACAGTATTTTGACCATAGAATGCCGGGGTAGAGTCAGCAGGCCAGACTCCGGGACACCTGGCGCTGGCATACTAGGAAAGGTGTAATTTTAATTACTACCCACAAAGTGTATTGGGAAAAGCTGAAAATTCATCAGTAGATAGTGGATACAATGCAGAACTCGAAACAAATGGTCAGACTGCTAAACAATAGAATGCCTGCAAATACGGCGACTCGTATTTGTTTGTAACTATTACGCATCGGCCTATCTCATCGAAGTCCAATATGTGCCGCGCAATATATTGGACTTCATTTTTGTGACATGAAGTAATGCTGACGCCTTCCATTGTATTGTTAAGAGCCCTATCACATATTTTTTCCAGAAAGGCAAGAAAAGTGGATTTTTGGCGTTCTAATTCCAAGAAATGAAGAGATTTCTACAAACTTTAATTACTGAATTACCTGGACCATTTCTTGATGTTGACCATAGCGGCCTTTAATTTTAGATATAACGAATATTATTTACTTATTCAGCCCATTTTCCGAAAGTCGTTATTCGTAAAACGCTCGGAAGGCAAACTTTGAGCTCCTTAATACAGTAATATCACTACAACGAAAACCGTATACTATATTTTTTTATGTCCGTCATGTATTCTTGATGTACACTACGGCTTTATTTTTTCGTTTTTTGACCACATATCCAAGGTATACATTACTTACAATTACACAAAATTAAAAAAAAATCTTCCTGTATCATTCTAATTTTCTCAGAAATAAAATAAGATTCTTATATAATACTTATACTATATTAAAGTTCACTCTTTTAGCAATACGACATAATATAAATTATTGTCATTAGAAAGGAGAAAACACTGCAAAAAACAATTAGAAATTGTGTATATATTTGCTTGCGCAAGAGAAGAGCGCTCAGTGCCGCGGTTTTCTCCCAGGGTTGAATAGTTATTTATTTATTTATTTATTTATTTATCCTATCTTTTATAGTTACATTACATCCAAAAAAAAATGCGTTCATTTTTTCAACTCATTTTAAAAGAATACCTACGCTATTTTGTAATAAGGCTCTTAAGCAGTCTGCTTATTTGTTTCGAGGTTTGTATTGCATCCACTGTCTACTGACTATATCTATAAATGGAAAAATGCACCCCCAGGCAAATGAATATCTAGAGCTTCTTACACTTTATAGATTGGTTTGTCTAGTTGAGACCCTACGCGTGAAGTTAAAAACTCTAAATCATGCTTAGATCATATAATGTGCCGATCCCGTTATCCAACCTTATCAATAGTTTATGAAACATCAATTACAGATCATAATGTTATTTTATTTAAAATGAAGTATAATTTTAACCACATGAAAAAGACAAAAAACCAAATTATAAAACAGACATTTAACTATGATAAAATTCGAGAAGAAGTCACTGCTATTGATTGGACGGCTATCTACGATCAAGTCGACGTGAATAGTGCAGCTCAATTATTTATAAATCTACTTCAAAGCGTGGTTAATTCGAACTGTTCCATTAAACCGGTTGCTATAAAACATAAACAAAAAACATACAAACCTTGGATGACGGATGGACTATTATTCTGTATACATAGAAGAGACAAACTCCACTTAGCATCACGGCGTAGACCTGATAACCTGGGTTTAAAAGATAAGGCTAAACAGTATCGAAACATATGTAATAAAATAATAAAAAACGAATTACGGAAAGCAAATGGTGATCCAAAAAATACATGGAAAGTTATAAACGATATTTCAAACAGAACAAAAGCTAACCAATCCATATATCAGTTAAACACCGGAAAGGAAATCATAAATACAGATACTTCTCCGCGGATACTCGCCGATTATGTTAACAAACATTTTGCCGGTGTAGGGCAGAATTTAGCCAAACACATACAAAGTAGAAGTGATTCAATAGGGTTTGTTTCTTCTTAGACTACCCCTACGGTGTCGTCTTATTTAACTCCCACAACATCGGAAGAAATTTCCCAAATGATAGACTCGTTAAAAAATGTCCCCTTTCCAGGTATTGACAATCTCAATTCAAAAGTTTTCAAAAACTCAAAAAATGAACTAAGTGGTCCCATAGCAAACATAGTCAATGATAGTTTCAAGCAGGGCATATTTCCTGAAGCACTTAAATGCGCTCCTTAAAAGTAGTTCCTAAATTTAAAAGTGGTGACAGAATGGATATAAATAATTATAGGCCAATTTCTCTTTTAAGCACCTTATCCAAAATTATAGAGAAAGTCGCAAAAAAACGTGTTCTGAAATATTTAAAAGAAAACAATCTTTTATCTAATAACCAGTTTGGGTTTAGAGAAGGAATTGGCACAACTGATGCAATCGCAGAAGTGGCACGTATTATTAATTGCAATGTGGACGAGGTTAAAAAGTGCATAGCTGTTTTCTTGGATCTCGCAAAGGCATTCGATACGGTCTCGCACGTACGCTGGTTCGGAGGTTGGGGGAAGTTGGAATCCAGCATGTCACACTCAACTGGTTTAAGACCTATTTGCAAAATAGAAAACAAATTATCACCATTAATAATGTAACCAGCAAACCGGAAGACCTGCCATTTGGCGTTCCTCAGGGTAGTGTTCTCGGGCCTATTTTATTTCTCATTTACATAAATAAATTATGCGATCTGGTGGAGAAAACCATTTCTTTTGCTGATAACACAGTCATTATCTTTGATGGGCATACCTGGAGGGACACTTTCTGTGCAGCCAATGCTCGAATCCAATGCATTCGTTATGCTTGATAAAAGCATAACGAATGCATTGGATTCGAAAAAGAAATGCATTGCGGTATTTTTAGATCTAGTGAAGGCTTTTGATACTTTATCCCATAAAATACTATGTAAAAGATTAAAGGGTTATGGTATCAATGGCCTCGCATTGAATTGGTTTTACGATTATTTAAAAAACAGAACACAAACTGTTAACCTCAACGGTGTTCGAAATGTATCCCTGCCACTAACTTTTGGCGTTCCTCAAGGTAGCGTGCTCGGACCAATACTGTTCACTATGTACATAAATCCGCTTTGCGAGCTTGGTTTTGGTAGAACAATAGCGTATGCTGATGACACGGTGTTAGTAATTTCCGGTTCTAGTTGGGAAAAAGTATACAATCGTACTAATATCGCGATGGCTTCAATTAAAACCTGGTTAGACCTAAACCTACTTACGTTAAATATTGGCAAAACAAAATACATCCCATTTAGCATCATCATCATCATCTTATCATTCACGACTGCAAGAGAGATGCCACGTGTCGTTGTCAGCCAATCGGACCAGTCGGAGAGATAAAAGATCTCGGAATAATTATTGATAGACACCTACGGTGGGAATTACATACCGAATGTCTAGTGAAAAGACTAAGGAAATTGATTTATATATTTATTCAATTGCGAGATATTCTGGGCCTGCCCTATTTAAAAACAATATATTACGCTATATGCCAATCCATAATGACATACGGTATACTTGGATGGGGAGCTTGCGGAAAAACCATCCTCCAGAAAGTGAACGTTGTCCAAAAGGCAATAATTAGAATCATGTTAATGAAGCCTAGGCGTTACCCTTCTGACGACCTGTATGTTGAGGCACAATTGCTTGATTTGAGGCAGTTGTATTGCCTGAAATCAATACTTCATCTTAAAAACAACAATGAAGTTGAATATTGTGTTTCTCCGGAAAACAGGGAGAGATCATGTCGTTATAAGGGAAACTTTGAAGTGCCGAAACGTCTAACGTCTTTTAGACAACGTCATTACAGCTTTCTTGCTCCAAGAATGGTTAATATCATGAGTAAAGAGAACATATTGGAAATTAGCAGCAACCAACAAAAATATCACCTTACATTATCTATCTTCTATATAAATAAAAATGAAATGCCGCATGTTTGACGGAGCATCACTTCAGAACGGCTGGACCGATTTGGCTGTTTTATTTTTTTTGTGTTGGTAATTTCAAGGACAAGGTTTGTATGGAAGAAAATTTTTGGAAAATCCATCGGAAATATCGGAAATTTTCGGAAATTTGGATGGTATTTTTGTATGAAAAATATAAATAAAAATGAAATGCCGCATGTTTGACGGAGCATCACTTCAGAACGGCTGGACCGATTTGGCTGATTTTTTTTTGTGTTGGTAATTTCAAGGACAAGGTTTGTATGGAAGAAAATTTTTGGAAATCCATCAGAAATAACGGAAATTTTGGGAAATTTCTATGGTGTTTTTGTATGAATGAAATTCCGCAGGTTTGACGGAGCATCGTTTCATAACGGCTTGACCGATTTGGCTGTTTTATTTTTTTTAGTGTTAGTAATTTCGAGGACAAGGTTTATACGGAAGAAAATTTTTGGAAAATTCACCGAAAATATCGGTGAGCGAAAATATCGGTAAGAACAGCCAGGATTATGTTGTGCGAGCGGAAAGGTCAAATTACCACAATTGACACCGCCACCAGAGCCGCTGGCATCATTGCTTTCTGGCCAAGAACCTCGATCGAAGCATTTCTTGCAGAATATACAAAAGTATAACAATTCATTCCAAATGACATCATTTGGGGCGAAAATTATAGAAGAACGAGGTTTTAACCCAAATTTTAAGGTATATTCTATTTTAACAATAATAAACATTGTAATGTTTGGGGTTCGACATATTTAGATTCTATAAAATCGTACGTAGAACGATAGGCCCCAACATTGCCGGCGAAATGTCGTCGACATAATTCGCCGTACTTTAAACGTCCCTATTCGGTGTCGGCGGTCGCGTGCGCAGACCGGAGAGAATCCGTATTGACTTGTCCCGCATATCTCCTACGAGAAGTGGCTCCCTTCCTTTGGCAGGGTTTTTTTCTTGTTATCTAATTGGCTTGGATTATCGCCTCCACTATCAACTGTAACATAAATTGAGAATTCGCCGCCGCAAAGACTATCCACGCGCGACGGCGATTGAAGTCAACCACGTGTTCGCCCTTGACGGATGTACCACACTTATATAGTTCTGAGGACGAAAGTATCTGCCCGACATAGCAGCAAAGCAGCTAGAGTTTCGACCAGCTGGCTGATGCAGCACGTGTACGCCGCGGATTCAATCAAGGTACAAGCACTCCGATTTTATGTAAGGTCTAGGCAACTCTTTAGTTTTCCTCGAGTGTTCCGTATTCGATACAATAGAGGGGTGTAAAACGTAGCAGGGGCGTAAGGTTCGAAATACCCTGAAGCTAAGGACCCGGTAATAAACCGGATAGTGAAACTAATTTCGATTAATCATAGTAAAAATAATTAATTAAAAAATATCTCAAAATTAAAAATAAACCAAAAGGCTAAAATAATTAAAGGTTAATAGCAAATTATCTGCCGCGTGTCGCGCGGCGAAAAAGGTTCAAAGTACATCAGTGGTCGTGTCAATTATCAAGCGTGTCGATTAACTAGTGTATCTAAGTAAATAAATTGTGCTAATTAAAATGTCAATGTTAATAAACTAAAAATAGTAGTCACTGTAAAAACCTTAAAAATCAACATAGTATAATTTAATTTTTGTATCAGTCATTATCATCGCCATCCGCGAGATAAACGAGAGTGTTAATGCTGTAAAGTGATATTATAAAGTTTAAGAGAAGGAGTCTGGAAGGCGTGTGTGGGAAACATTATAAAATTAACCTTGAACCCGCATAGAGGGAAATAAATCTTTAGTTTCGAAATACAGTCTTTCTCATTTGAACGGGAAGAAGTGCGACTCCTCACAGGTACAGAACACGCCAAGTCGGCCACCAGCGCGTATTTTAAATACCAGCTATTCACCACCCACCCCTTCCGCTGAGCGAACCGGATAGCTGAGCTGGTGGCCTAGGACTTAGGCAGCGGCACTGGAGGGTTTCCTCAGTGTCTGCACAGGGGAAAAGGACTGGGGACGTGCGAGAGGTAGGGAAACCTCTCGAGAGGACCTGGGTATGGCGCCCGCTCGTCCTTAGGACGGGACTCTATGACATTGCCTAAGATAGCAATATTACCCAGGCCCCCTCGAGACGCAGGAAGAAGAACGCGCGTCCCGAGAACTTGTCGCCGGACTCCACTAGGGTCGCATCACCTCATCAAGGTGAGGAGCCCGGACCACTGCATAAAATGCCGCCTCAACGCGGGGCTAAGCTTTTCTCGTTAAAAATATTTTTTTAAAACATACAAATTTTTCTTAAATATAGTAATTTTTGAAACATCTCAAATATAAGACCACTAATAGGTCGCGCCAATAAAATGGCGCCGCAACTCGGGGCTAAAATTTTTTTTTTAAAATATATTTTTTCAGAAATATTTTATAATCTCTAAATACGGTATCAAGTATATTCGCGTTGGTCGCAATTTTGTGCGGTAGCACATAAATTGGCTTCCCAACATGGGGCAAAATTTTTTTTTAAAAAAAAAAGATATATTTTTCCTAATTTTTTCCTATTTGTCTATTAAACCTAACTCTTTCTAAAAAGTAAAATTTTCGTGTCCAATATTATTTTTCCATAATATCAGAATTACTGTAAAATAAAGTGTACCTCAAATATAAAATCTACCCAGTAAAATATAAAATAATACCCAGTAAAATACATTCCGGCGGTTCCATACGGAAACCGGTATTTCTTAGATGCAATACGTCTAAACATTATTTCCAAAACAGTATAGGTACCTCGCTGGATGGAACAAAATATTATAAAATAATCATATGTATTAAAAAATTTTATAGTGCTATTGCCAAAATAGGGAATTTTTTTTATATATAATACGGCAAAAGTACACAGTTGAAAATAAAATGTTATAACCCTATTATACAAAATAAATTAATGTAACAATATTTTCATATGCCTAACAATAATCGTGTTCTGTGTAACGAATAAAATGTCAATATAAGTGCGATTAAAATAAAACTCGCAGTGGAGAAAGTGGCCGAGCGCCCGAATAAACCGGTTCCGAGATAACGAAATCGATGACGGACAGGGCACGGCGCGGTATTAGGCGCACACAGCGAAGTTCTACCGTCAAACGATTCATCGAATATTACCGTTTGGGTTAGCGACAACGAAATAATCAAATTGCAGGAATGCGAGCGTACAACGAGTAGGTACATACCGGCAACCGCGGAAAATAAAATACGGCGCTCCGGCCAAATAAACACCGTCATGTATGCACGCGTAGGACATAGAATGATAAATAAAAAGTAGATATGCCGCACTTTGATGTAAAATAAATCAATAAATAATATTAGTAAGAGTAAAGGGGCAAATAATAAAGGAACAGTGTATAAGAATATTACTTAACAACAAATAATAAGTTGCTATAAAAATAAAATATTAGAATAAAGTCTTTTCGGAAATTAATCTTGTTAGATAAGGGGGACATAAACATTTTAAAATTAGTTGGGAAAATTAAGACTTAAGGGGCCTTACAACATTTATTTTTTTCAAGTTTTAATTTATTTAAGAATTGAGGGTTTAGGAAATACTTAGAAAATTGGTATACTGAAACTAAGGATGAAGGTGTTGTAGTAAATTTGTTTCTTGTACATTTATTTTTAATATTGTGTATATTTGGGACTTAGACATTTGGACTTATGTAATTTTTCACAGGTGTCTACATTTTGATTTTTAAAAAATTTTTTTTTTCACTTTCACATACTCATTGCTTAATTTAACTGTGCCAAGGTAAGGCATTTTATTGGGATCTTAGATGGGCGTTTCCATGCACCGTTTGGCTATATCCCGAAGGACGGTGAACCCTTGCACGTAAACAACGCGTTCGAACACTCGAAAGGCCTCGAGACGCTAGCAGAAACGTATGACGTGGTCCAACAAAAAATCCTCGAATCTTTTCAAACAAATGCACAGCGCTACAATCTACGGCGAAAACGAATTGAGTATAATGTTGGTGACATAGTGTGGGTAAGACAGCACTACCTATAAAAAAAGGCGGAATTTTTCTCGAGCAAATTGGCCCCGAGATTCCTAAAATGTAGAGTTGCGGAAAAGAAGTCAGCTGTGGCCTACGAGCTGGAGGATATGGCAGGAAAGCGGAAAGGGCTTTTCCACATCAAAGATATGGTCAAGGCAGATTGACGTCTAAAAAAGTCCACTCCATAACGAGTAAAACAATACGGAGAAACGCACTCAAGGGCGCAAAGGCGAAAAATCTTGAATAAAATGGCAAGGGTTAAAAAAAACACATAGCAAAGCATACTTAAGTCATTAATGTAAAATCAAAAATTATATCATGAGTAATGTCTAAAATCACATCTTAAAATAGTTCCGAAAGCCCCACAAAATAATAATATTAAAAGCGGTAAAATTGAAAATAATAAATAGGTCCAATCAGTATTACAGGGTTAAAAAAAAATAAAAAATAAAATTTGTGTTAAATTTGGTTAAAAATAAAATATTATAAAATATAAAATATAAATACTATCCTGTCAACTAAAATTAAAAGTAAAACATAAATAAATAAATAAATAAATTTAGTAAATTTAAAATGTAAAATATAGCACAAAGAGACACGAAGGTCCATAACACCTCCTCTGGGAAAATGGTGGATATAGGCGAAATTTATTATTTATGAATGAGATATTTTATTTTTTATTTTTTTAAAACGTTCACTAAGCCGGCTAAACCGACTTAGTAATCGCTTATACATTCTAGAATCTGTAGAAATGGGTTAGAAATAAAAATTAAAATTCCGAAATAAGTATTTAAAAAGTAGCAAGCTAATATGTAGCTGAAATCGCACGGCATATTACTGACATTAGCGCATAAACTGTCTGGATATAAAATAAATAATAATAAATATGATGACTGAAGGAAAGCGTGCTGAAATAATGCACATTAGGAGTTGAGGCTCTCCTACACAAGCCCAAAAGCTTCAGACGGGAGAAATAAAAGTATATATATATAAAATAATATTATGTATTTCGAGTAAAGAGGGAGAACGGCGGCCAATACATAAGTATGCCATCAAACCGTATCTTTACCCTGCTTTGTTTAGGAGAGGTACAGTGGGACGTCTAGCGAACTGAACATTGATAATTCCTCGAATAACGGGCACTCATCAAAAAAAAAAGAAGAAAATAATAATAATTAAACCGGCAGTACATTTATCTAAAAAGACCAATGCATGACGTGCAGTAGGAGGGTCGAATTATAATATTAATAACTAGGGTATATAGCGCATAATTATGTAAGTTCAGTAGCCAAAACCTTTCCCTTATGCTTCTTTAAATAACGAATTATGGAAAACATGAAAGTCAATAAAGACACATAATATTAATTATGAAACATGCTGTATTTTTACAAATTATTTGGATGCATAGAAGTTTATAAACAAAGTATGAAAAGAGAATAAAAGGTGTCTCTGAATAAAGAATGAAAAGTTATGAATGGACCGAATGGGTGTATATAAATTTTAAAAACAACATATAATATACAAAATAGCATATAAATAATATAATGAAGATTGAGACATCATGTAACCTAAAATATAAAATCGCGTCGAGCACCTCCAGACGTCGCGAAGAAAGGATATCGTCGGCAGGTGCAAAGATGATACTTTTCTTTCCATCAAGAAGCGGTCATTACGACCAACCTTGCTATAAAAATCGACCACAAATTGCGATTTGGCAAGATCTAGATTTCATTCATATTTTTCCCAGACCGAAAAACAACAAAACAATGAAAATAAAAGGTTAAAGAATAATTAAAAAATATATAATTAAATACAAGCTTAATACGTTTAAAACCGCAGCATTGTAAATAAATAAAAGTACATATATTATGATCTAATAAATAATAAAATGCAACACTGCGAGACGTAGGCAATAAAATAAGTTGGGTGATAAACTTGGACAATTTGCACGATCATTGATGGAACTACTGAATGAATAAATACTGATGGATATAAAGTTTGAAGTTATAAATAACATTTCTGAAAATATAAAACCTGAAATAATCTGATAAATAAAATAATTATTAAAAAAATAAATATGTGTACCGATAAGGGGTCGCGGGAGTTTGAAACACCGCCAGTATACCCCGATAACCGGAAAAAAAAACCTGTTTTGAATAAACTATGAACAATAAAACTACTAAATAATGTAACGTGACTAAGCACGGTGAAGATAAAATAGAATAATGTAAAACCGATGATGGGATATTATTAACTACAATATTGAACTATACAAATGTAAAGAACATAATAAAGTGATTAATATAACGGATGAGGAACTTAAAAAAAGTAAATGAGACTACATAAAAATGACAATTAATGTATAACAAGGAGCGGAGCTATAAAATAGGTGGCGGAGGCGAACAAAATAACCTATCTCTTAAAAACAAAACCCTGCCAAAGGAAAGATGCCAAAAGAAAATTGCCAAGGAGAAATAGTTTTAGAAATAACCCATTATATCAAAAAAAATAAATATTAAAAAAAAAAAAAAAAAATAAATAAATATTTTTTTAAAAAATAAATTTTTAAAGAAAAAATTATAAATAAATAAATTTATAATGATATAGAGCTTAAATTAAAATATATTAGTTTTAGGAAAAGACGGGACAAGTCATAGGATAAGTAGCAAGTAAATATTAAAAGTAGTTATAAGTATACTGCTCTATAAATAAAACATGTAAGAATTATAAAAGGTAAGGGGTAACAATAAGTTTTTTTCTTGTTTTTATTAAATCTTTCTGGGGAAAATAGAAAAGTAACTGCACTTAATTACTACACTTAATAATATTTTTGGTATTATACTGTTTTTGTTAAATAATAAGTCTACATAGTAATATTAAAATAAAACACAGGAGTCGTTACGGAGTAAATTAGAAGTAATAAAATAAATACTACTATTGTAGAAACATGGAAATAGAACATTTTTAAAAAAATTATAGAAAGTTGATATTGACATTGTGGATACATTGGGAGTTATTAAAAAGTAAATACTTGAAAATTCATAAATTGGGGAATAAATTAAATTTAAAAAAGGGAATAAATTGAAAACTAAAGGGGTGGCTTTACCGAAAAATGGAACTTGTCCTTGACACCTCAAGAACCAAAATAGTACCGAGAAGTCAAACACCAACCCACACACACCACATGAACAAGTAACTCCTAGATACTGCTGCTGTTTTTTCTAAATTTCAGGACGCGGGGTGAGCATTGAACCATACTAGCGAAAGACGGGCAAACATATATAACAACAAACATGCAAGGAGCTGACAGCGACGAAACCACTATAATACGAAGGAGAAACGCTGCCAGAGAGAGTAACGGCGAGTACGAAAAATCGGAAGACTACTACTCCGCAGCCGGCAATAAGGTTTATTGGTATAAATTAGACATTCAATGAGTGACAGTTTAATCAAAATCGAGTTTGCATGAAAGTTTAAAAATAGACGCTTTAGAGTGCAGAAAAGTCCCGTAATGAACTAAACTCGCGTATGTGTTCACAAACTAGTCTCCTCCGTGTCCGAAAGGAAAATATCAAGGGAAAATTAAGCTATCATGGTGAAAGGGTTGAAGTGGCAAGAAATGGACAGAACAATTTTTAGTATAATAAGTACATGTAAATTAATGATAAAGTTTATTTTGAAGATTAATAACTAAAGATTGGTGGTTATTACCACATATGTTAAAAAGTTGTAATAATTATCGAGTACTAAATTTTTTCTTGTTGATGTATAGAAATGTAATATCATGTTTAATCATACTAAAGGTTAATGTTAAATAATATGTAAAAAAAATGTAACTTTAAGATCTTTAAAGAAAGGATGGAAATGTACAATTGCAAATAACTGTATAAAGAAAATATTTAAAGGTTTATGGTAAAGGACACGATCGTTGATGGTACTATATAAAAGAACACTAATTAAATAACTTAACAATCTAAATATATAAATAAATATAAAGAAAGTTTGGATAAATAAAAAATATTGACTATAATATAGTTGAAAAAGGACAGCTAAGTTTTCAATGAAATAATACTAGAGTATAACTATATAAAAAAGTCATAATTTTTAGACGCTACTGATATAGCTATGAAGGTTGGAAATAGGGATATAGGTGAATTTTCTTCTACTTTCCACTGATAGGTCAGCATTTCCGCTCGATTTTGGATTTTGTTTTTGGTCTAGGCGTTGTCCCTGTTGTTGGTTTAGGGTGCACGAGGTCGCGCACGACGTTCACTAGCCGGCATTGTAATGTTTGGGGTTCGACATATTTAGATTCTATAAAATCGTACGTAGAACGATAGGCCCCAACATTGCCGGCGAAATGTCGTCGACATAATTCGCCGTACTTTAAACGTCCCTATTCGGTGTCGGCGGTCGCGTGCGCAGACCGGAGAGAATCCGTATTGACTTGTCCCGCATATCTCCTACGAGAAGTGGCTCCCTTCCTTTGGCAGGGTTTTTTTCTTGTTATCTAATTGGCTTGGATTATCGCCTCCACTATCAACTGTAACATAAATTGAGAATTCGCCGCCGCAAAGACTATCCACGCGCGACGGCGATTGAAGTCAACCACGTGTTCGCCCTTGACGGATGTACCACACTTATATAGTTCTGAGGACGAAAGTATCTGCCCGACATAGCAGCAAAGCAGCTAGAGTTTCGACCAGCTGGCTGATGCAGCACGTGTACGCCGCGGATTCAATCAAGGTACAAGCACTCCGATTTTATGTAAGGTCTAGGCAACTCTTTAGTTTTCCTCGAGTGTTCCGTATTCGATACAATAGAGGGGTGTAAAACGTAGCAGGGGCGTAAGGTTCGAAATACCCTGAAGCTAAGGACCCGGTAATAAACCGGATAGTGAAACTAATTTCGATTAATCATAGTAAAAATAATTAATTAAAAAATATCTCAAAATTAAAAATAAACCAAAAGGCTAAAATAATTAAAGGTTAATAGCAAATTATCTGCCGCGTGTCGCGCGGCGAAAAAGGTTCAAAGTACATCAGTGGTCGTGTCAATTATCAAGCGTGTCGATTAACTAGTGTATCTAAGTAAATAAATTGTGCTAATTAAAATGTCAATGTTAATAAACTAAAAATAGTAGTCACTGTAAAAACCTTAAAAATCAACATAGTATAATTTAATTTTTGTATCAGTCATTATCATCGCCATCCGCGAGATAAACGAGAGTGTTAATGCTGTAAAGTGATATTATAAAGTTTAAGAGAAGGAGTCTGGAAGGCGTGTGTGGGAAACATTATAAAATTAACCTTGAACCCGCATAGAGGGAAATAAATCTTTAGTTTCGAAATACAGTCTTTCTCATTTGAACGGGAAGAAGTGCGACTCCTCACAGGTACAGAACACGCCAAGTCGGCCACCAGCGCGTATTTTAAATACCAGCTATTCACCACCCACCCCTTCCGCTGAGCGAACCGGATAGCTGAGCTGGTGGCCTAGGACTTAGGCAGCGGCACTGGAGGGTTTCCTCAGTGTCTGCACAGGGGAAAAGGACTGGGGACGTGCGAGAGGTAGGGAAACCTCTCGAGAGGACCTGGGTATGGCGCCCGCTCGTCCTTAGGACGGGACTCTATGACATTGCCTAAGATAGCAATATTACCCAGGCCCCCTCGAGACGCAGGAAGAAGAACGCGCGTCCCGAGAACTTGTCGCCGGACTCCACTAGGGTCGCATCACCTCATCAAGGTGAGGAGCCCGGACCACTGCAACATATAGAAAAAAATAGCAAACAAATAAAAATAAAAATCTAAAAGGTTTCATCTATGCTCATAAACGAAGAATTTGTTTCAATTTTACAGATTCAAGGACAAATTCACCATCGTGCAGGAGCATTGCTGCCGCCTGTGAATACTGATCACAAATTTCTTCAGATTTATTTCCTTGGAAATACTGATGATGAAATCAATCGGCGTTGTGCCATCAATCGTGCGGTAAAACGAGAGATTATTGCGCAGCTGTGGCATGGACCGTGTGGCGATCACAATCGGGAATCACCATGCATGATCGAAAATAAATGTTCAAAACGTTATCCGCGCGCTTTGTTGGCAAACACTATCACAGGCAATGATGGTTACCCCCTATATTGTCGCCGCTCAGCACAAGATAACGGCAGAACGATAACTTTGAAAGTCAAAAATAAAGACATTGTAGTCGACAACAGCTGGATTGTTCCGTTTTCGCCACTGCTTTCCAAAATATTCAAAGCGCATTGCAATATTGAGTACTGCAATTCTGTGAAATCAATCAAATACGTTTGCAAGTACGTCACGAAAGGAAGCGACATGGCTGTATTTGGTATTTCAGCTCCAGATGCAAACGATGAAGTTTCGCAATATCAGATGGGAAGATATGTCAGCAGCAATGAGGCGGTTTGGAGAATCTTTTCATTCTCCATACACAAACGTCATCCCACTGTGGTCCATTTAGCTGTGCACCTGGAAAATGGATAACGAGTTTGCTTCACGACAGCAAACGCAGCGCAGAGACCTGAACGACCACCAGCGACAACGCTGACAAGCTTCTTTGCGACTTGCGCAAGTGATCCATTTGCAAGAACACTGCTTTACTCATAAATGGTTAAAGGATAATACGACATAGGTATGGAACCGCGACCGTATCTCGGGTTGGAACTCCTGAAAGACAATGTATTTTGGTACCAAATAATTACATCTAATATAGTATACAGAGAAGTTTTGAACAATTAAAATAAACATAATTTATTCAATCATAATCATTTCATTCACTCATTTGAAACCCGGTAATATAGCCAAATTAGCATGCAAATACATACATACATATGCAGTAAAAATATAATCCTCCTTTTGGCAGTCAGGAAATAAATCAGAGCACTCAGTACTAACCGAACCACAGTCATAATTTCTTCACAAGTAAAAATGTTTACCGCCCAACGAAGTAGGCACGGGTCAGCTAGTGGTTAATACACTTTGGTAGGAGAGAGACGGAGAAAACATTCATTACAATTATAAAATAAATAAATATATTTATTTTTCTATATATTTTATATTATATATATAAATTTATACTAATTGTTATATATTATTAGTTATTATTATAAATGATTATTTATTATTGCTATTATATATTAATATTATTATTATACATTATTATTTAGTATTACTTGTTTATAGTTCTAATATTATTTTGGTGTAGTGAGAATTTCATTTTAACTTGAATTTTTTATTTTTATTTTGGAAGTTATATAGTTTATTATCATTTGTATTGGTGTTCTCCTTAGATCAGGCTCTGCCTAGTTAGGAGCAACACAAGCTATGTTAAGTGCTAACGGTGTAATTTTTTGTGGACCAATAAATAAATAAATAAATAAATAAAAAATAATTGTAGATGCACAACAGATCATAGAGCCCAGGAAATTTACTAAAAATTGCGCCTTCGACGGGATTTTATCACCCCACAAGACAGAGCCTGTATCGAGTTGATATTAAGTACTGCGTATATCTGTTGTGTGTACTCGGATATAGGTAATTGCTGCAATATTGGGTTATTATATAAGTGTAAATAGTATAACTAATATAGTTTATATATTACACTAAACTTTAGTTATTGAATTATTGAGTAGTATACGAATATTTTTCACAGATATTTAACAAACAATACGGCCCTCCGAACCTGCCGAGGTAGGTGATATTTTTTTCCGTCGGCAATTTATAATCGCTTATGGCGTACCTAACTATATTTTGTTTTGACTGTAACTTGTTTCAAACATGTTCCTCTTTTTAGTTAGTTCGTCAACTACCTACTAAAACTTACTAAAATATAGGTATTTTGAGCACTTGTTACAAGTAATTAACATTGTGTCACCCAAAGTCAGCACCAAGTCATATTTATAACCTGGTAAAGTAAAATTTTGGTACTATATAATTATAAAGGATTGCCTTTCTGCTATGATGGGCTCTCCACCTGACAATTGTGTAGGTATTTGATTTGACCCCTGGTGGTTTTTGGCGAAGCGTAGGTTATTATTTCGAGGACAGGGCTTGAGATGTCCAACTATATTTTTTTTACTATGGATTTAGCTATCATATTTGGCTTTGGCTAGCTTTCTGTAATGTGATACTGTGCGGCGGAGGACAAAACAAGGCGTACCGCCATTTTGCGGCTATTATGGCAGTGAACATTTTTGTCATTTCGCTCTCTACTTTGCATAATAAACGCGTTCCCAAAATCCTTT
Organism: Micropterix aruncella; assembly: GCA_944548615.1. Lineage (NCBI taxonomy): Eukaryota > Metazoa > Arthropoda > Insecta > Lepidoptera > Micropterigidae > Micropterix > Micropterix aruncella. Next base: position 8,820,287 of record OX155953.1, on the reverse strand, counting down.
ATTTTGTAGCCTCTTTTACACCCTCCCTGCCCTCAGACGAAGCGGAAAACCCCCCGGCGACTTGTCGCTTAGAGACAACCGCCAAAACTTCACCCTCTTTATTCAATGAGAGGCCGCAGCATGAAATAAAGCACGGATTACTTTATATTATGAGAAAAAACACCGAATAATTCCATAATTCTTCGGTAAGCCATCCTGGGCGATGTCAGCTCCGGAGGTAGCAAGGGATTTGCTTATCGGGTGAAGATATTTATTCATCGTGCTCCGACAAACTTTCGCAGAATCCAAGTTTCTTGAATTGTATAAAGTTGCGTCTGCGCCCTACAAACAAACCTAGGTAGGTTCTCTTAGACTAGACATGCTTTTGCATGGAAAAGTTTAAATGAGTTATGTTTGTTTATGTTCTAAAAAGGCAAGTAGGGGATATACAAATTCTAGGAAACTTACTAAATAGTTGGCCAAAGAGTGAAAAGTGCATGTGCATGAATAAAAATAATATTAAACAGAACATAATTTTATTCGCGACATTGCCAACATTGCTTTTAGGGATAAAACTGTACGTGAAGCAAAACAAGATAAAAGATTATTGCATTGTTTTTATATTTAACGTGTTATTGGATATTATAAGATTTTTTTGTACAGGAGATTATTTTGCATGAAAATCTGAATTATTAGTCACTTACATTTTATATTTAGACCTTTATTACTCAGATTTTTTTTATTACTCAGACAGACTACCAAAGACTAAAAAAAAGTTGTGGGTGATTTTCAAGTCAGTTTTTCACTTAAAATAATCTACTATATATATATATATATATATATATATATATATATATATATATATATATATATATATATATATATATATATATATATATATATATATATATATATATATATATATATATATATATATATATATATATATATATATATATATATATATATATATATATATATATATATATATATATATATATATATATATATATATATATATATATATATATATATATTGTGACATAGATAGTTGGGGAATACCTTTGGTGACCTATAGAATCTATAGTAACCTGTAGAAACTAGAATCCCCTTAGTAAAAGTCACTTGTTTTTATTAGAATTCGATTTATTGGGATCTTAGTCCCCATTAGGAGAATATAAAGAAAGTAGAAACTAGAATCATCGAAAGAAGAGCAAAAGACGTGCGATCCTTATCCAGGGTCGGCTTGCAAAGTATTGGATTTTAGAACACTTATTGGATTGTAGCACGTGGGGACACGGGAATGTAGGATGTGACGATCTTCGACGGAGTCGCGTTTCTTTTCGGTTGGCCGATCCCCGTTCTTCCTCTTCCCGCTCTACGCCGTGCTTTCCCACGGGAGACGGCGGCTGATGTACATGCGACGGGCGGCACTCTCGTACGTGCGATGATGTTTACGTTGGTCGCGGTCGACCGTCTTGCGATTCGGTAGGTAGATCGGCAGGAATGGTCCAACGGAGAAGATTAATCCGATAGGAGAATCCCTGTAATTATACAGGAGCAATAAGTGGGAGAGAAGGAAAATGAGGAGTCAGTTTGCCCAATCCTAGGGAGTCGGCTCACTCTTCAATCCATCCCTTCCCAACCGAACGGATAAGGATTCATCTTGTATCTAAATATTGAACAACCGCTTCAAAACTCACCGGGTTAATTTATCTGATTACGTGCACCACGGGATTCTCAATTAATATCGACCGCACCAGCTGAATTGCGAATTCGAAAAAGAAAGGGCGGAAACATGGCCGTCTAATGATGGCTTCTTACTCGACTCGTTTAGGCTTCCGGTGCTTAATTTACATTTATTTTATTAATTTGAATAATTGTTACAGTATTTTTATAAAATACTAGATTTAATTTCTAGTTGAGCGGATCTGATTTAATGTGGCTAAGTGTCCGCGTTTTTACGTACGGAATTTAATTACCAATGTTAATCATGATTTTGTGTATTAAAAATTGTATAATACCCAAATAAATTATTGTATTAATTTTCCTAGCATCCTGGTTTATAATTTGATCTTTCTTTATTTTTACCGACTTAATTAAAATTATTCTTTTTCCTAAAATCCATTTTCATAACTGAATACAAGATTTAAATGTGGCAATCGACTAGCCGACAATAGATTCGTTGTCAATTGTACGCTTGTAGATACTACGATAGTCGTATGTCGTATCTGACAGTCCTAGCTTGCAAGGCTTGTGAATTGCATCAAGATGGCGCTGCATGCATCTCATGCGTGTGTGTATTGTTGTTTACTTAAAGTGCAATGCGAATTTATCGGGGAAAACAGCAATCGTGTCACAATCCCCCCGCCTCGAACCGAAAATTCACGGAAGCAGCGGAATTTTCGCCTAATTCACGTAAGTACCATAACATTCAACATTCCTACACGCTTCCCAAGTTTGACAGCTTTAAACACGCGCTGATTATAACCTGTGAACTCACCTGACTCTGGGTCAACGATGCGCCCCTCACGCGTCCGACCCGGGATACAATCCTTCCTTATTCTATTCAAGGATAAGCCCTTATTCGATTCAAGGAACCTACTTTTAAGGATTAGCCCAAGAAGAACGTTGAACAGCTCGGTAATTAATCTTTCATACAAGCTCTTACATTCTTTCAATCATAAATCTCTGCATTCATCACCATCTATAATACGGTAGCCAATCCAATAGGCATACCGATCCTTTCATTCGACACTGAAACCCTAAATAACGTGTGCTACTGTGTCACACCAATTTCGTTGACACCTCATCGAAGCCTCACTTTCCTGCCTAGAACGCTTTGCTGCACTGCTACTTAAATAAAACTTTACTTTTCAGAACGAACGCATTGTCGCATTGGTTCCACTGAAACTGCGGCAACCTGTTGTGTGCACTGGACCCATATTCGATAATGTTCCAGTCTAACTACACCAACCTAATAACAACCACCATATAATGTTTGTGGATATGATGAATAACATCACAACAGAAATTGCTTCATGGATTACATTCGGAAAACAACACTATGACGTATAAAATAATCAAAACAAAACGCTCACTATACAAGTCGCTGAACAACCACCGAATGACAAGGTAAACCCAATTTTATTTAATATTTTAATGAATTATGATCATATTAGATGACAGTCTATTTTAAGGTTATTATTTTTTTATTTTTTTATTTGATTTTAAATGATTACTGCGATGGATCGGGATCCTGAATCTGAATACCTGGGGACCTTTGGGGATCCAGAGTTAGATTTCCAGGGATTTTAAAATCTTTGGCATGATGTGTACCTGCCACTTCTTTCCCCGCCAACGTCTCCAATATATAGACGTTGTCGGATAACTTTTCCTTTACGCGGAACTCTTCGAAGTTTGGGGCGAGTTTAGCCGAGAAATTATTCCCTTTATTAGAAAGGAAACGCGTCTTTTTCCAAATAACATCACCCTTTTGCAGAACCGGAGTACGGCGACCCTTATTGTAAGAGTGCTTATTCCTCTCATGTTGCTTCTGCAAATTGGCCTTAACCATTTGAAAAATGTTTTCCAGCTGACCCAACCTGTCAATTCGATCGTCTTCTTCCGGTGACATGAGGACAGCTTGCGTTTCCGCTGCCGTCATTGCGGAATAAACCTCGCCGGATGTTACCAGTTCCCGACCGAAAACTAAAAAGTTCGGACTGAAACGACTAGACTCGGATTTGGCAGAATTCAACGCATACTGGAACTCGGGTAAATGTATGTCCCAGGATTTATGATATCTACCCACGTAAGCGCATAGCATGGTACTTAGAGTACGATTGTACCTTTCTACGGGGTTGATTTGAGGGGTATAAAATGGGGTGTTAAATATTTGGGGAATTTTATGCTCCTCAAAAAATTTCTTCATTTCTTTAGAAATAAATGGTTTACCGTTATCGGTTAGGATTACCCTGGGGACACCGTGAATTAAAAACACCTTCTCTTTAATTAAAGGAATCATTTTGCTCGACGATGCCTCTTTCAATGGAATTATAATGGTATACTTGCTAAAACAACATGTTATTAGCAAAATATAACGGTTTCCTTTGCTTGATGACACCATGGGGCCATGAATATCCAAGGCAATATATTCGAACGGGCGACTACACTTTTTGGGTGAGTTCATAGTGCCCAATGGACTTGTTGTTACATGTTTAGTGGCCATGCAGGTATTGCAATTTGCTACATATTTGACGACCGTTTGATACAACCCTGGCCAATAGTAATGTTGCCTCAATCGGTTATATGTTTTGTAGACCCCGAGATGACCGGCAGTTGGATTATCATGGTACTCTTTAAACAACCGGGTTTGATCTTCTAACATGACGACCTCCTTCCACTGAAATTCTGGATCAACTTCCCCGTCTGCTTTACTATATCGGTAAAGTTTGCCATTTTTAATCGTCCAATTAGGATGAGCGATCGGATTATTTGCCACACCTAGGTATTGCTTCTTGAACCAGGTATCCTCTGTTTCAGAAACGCTGACACTTGCTACGAGTGGAGCTCGAGATAACGCGTCTGGGACCTTCTGCTCACTCCCTTTCCGATGGACTATACGGAAATTGTACGGAGAGAGACGAACCCCCCATCGAGCCAACCGACCTGTAGGCGAATCGATCGAAAGAAACCATTTTAAGGCTGCGCTGTCTGTATGAATTTCAAATAACGCTGTGCCTTCTAAATAGCACCTCCACTGTTCAACGGCGTGTAAAACTGCGAGGGCCTCTCGTTCCACCGCTGAGTAATGTCTCTCAGCCGCTGTTAGGGTCCGACTTGAAAATGCCACCGGCCTTTCCTCTTCGCCGTTGCCCTGCGTCAAAACAGCGCCTGTCCCGTAAGCCGAGGCGTCCGCGTATACTCTGAACGGCAGGTCGTAGTTAGGACACGCCAGGACCGGTGCTGATGATATTGCTGCTTTTAATTTATTAAAAGCGGCTTCAGCTACGGGATTCCAGGAAAATTTCGGTGAACCAGGTTTTGTGGACGTCAATTGATTTAACGGGGCAGCTGTTGTGGCGAATCCCTCAATGAATCGCCTATACCAGCTGGCCATTCCGAGAAATCTACGCAACTCCTTTTTAGATTTTGGAGTCGGAAACGCAGTAATTGCGGCAACTTTGTCTGGATTGACTCTCAATCCAAAACGATCAACGACATGGCCGAGATAACTGAGTTCTGACCTAAAGAATTTACATTTTTCAAAATTTATTGATAGATTAGCGTACTTTAACCGTTCTAGCACTCGAGTTAACAGCGATGCATGTTCGTCAAATGAGGTTCCTGTAATGATGATGTCGTCTAAATATACGAACACGCGTCTCTCAAATCCGGAACCAAACAGCGAGTCCATGAGGGATTGAAGAATCCCGCTGCCGTTGGAAACCCCGAACGCGGTTTTAGAAAATTGAAACGAGTTCCGGAATGGTACTGTGAACGCTGTCTTTGGCCTTGATTCTGGTGAAATTGGGATTTGCCAAAATGCAGAACTAAGGTCGATTGAGCTGAGGTACCTGGAATCTCCCAGGCTGTCCAATATATCTGTGATATATGGCAGACCGTACGCATATTTTTTTGTTACCGCGTTTAATTTTCGCGAGTCAAGACAGAAACGATAAGATCCATCAGATTTCGGAACCATTAGCACAGGATTATTCCAGGGGCTTATTGCTGGCTCAATGACGCCTAAACTCAGCATCCTATCCACTTCGTTATTTAATGCTTCCAATTTCGATGGTGAAAGCCGGTAATATCGTTGTTTAATTGGCAACGCGTCTCCGGTATCTATCACATGTTCAATCAGAGATGTCTTTCCTAACCCAATCTTCTCACTAGAAATATCCTGATATTGCTGAATGATATTATCGGCAATAAGCCGTTGTTCTACACTTAAATACTCATAATCGGTAATTATAGGTTCGATTAAACGACAAGTATTGATCTCCGAAGTATTACAAGTTCTTAAAAATTGCATATCATTAGGAATTAGGCCAAATTTTTCCCAGACATCTATACCTAAAATCAATGGTATATTTATGGCTGGAATAATGTAAAATATACACACTATCGTAACACCTTTAATTGTTACTGGTAGTCTTAGTGCACCGCTACAAAAAGATTTAACTCCATTTGCAGACGTCACAAAAAAGGGTTTACAAGGCTCTATTTTGAATCCTTGATTAATTATTTGAATATGGGCTTCCGATCCTATTATACTTAAAGTGGAACCAGAATCTAACAAACCTTTTAATGAAACTTTTCCAAAACATACTTCTAAATATAATAATTTTTCGGCGCTACTAACGGTTTGAGAGCAATTTATTTGAATTATCGATTTCTGGAGCTCCGTAGGAAGATCTATTGATCCGTCACTCTTATACGTCTTGCTATTGACGTTTCGTGACCAAATCTGCCTCCCGTGAACCTGATTGCTAGTAGTGCCTATGTCTAGTTTTTTTGATTTTGATCACTACGATAATTCGTAGGAGTTCCTGACCTATCCTGATTATGGCTATTTACTGCATCTTTATTCTTGCAGTTACTGCAGGTTGGAATTCTTTGTCCGGGCGCTTTACATCTAAAACAAAATATTTCCTCCTTGCGCGGACAATGCCAGTATTGATGATCATTCGTTTCGCACCTTAAACAGGTCTGCCTCCTGCCAAACGACTTTACCGCGTAAACTCGCGACCGATTATTAACGTTATCCCTTTTTTCAGGATGATCTAACCGACTATCTACCATTGGCCTGTCTGCGACTCTCTCCCCGACCACGGAGTGTTTAGAACCCGTCGACAAGAAATCCGCCGGTGTTTCTGCGAAGAACTTTGAACGGAGATGGTTCTTCTCCAAACGTTCACAGAAAGTTTGCAGTTTTGAGACGGAATCCAGTTCGTTCAACCCGACCTGATTCGAATACACTGGCCGAACGTTCCGCAGCAGTATTTCTAGTCGCTGATCTTCCGACATGGGCCTAGCCAGACGATTGAATAAGGTGTGCATTAAGTAGAAGTAGTCTGCAACGGTTTCGTTTTTACCTTGCGTCCTAACATATATTTGTTTAGATAACCTGAATTGGTAATCTTCAGGCTGAAATTTTTGTTTCAGCAGCTGTTGAAACTGATCCCATGAGATTAAAGAGTCTCGCACCTGACGATACCACAGTAACGCGGGCCCATTCAAGAGTTCCGGCAACCCCCGCAATAATGAAGTCTCTGCGATCATTCTACTAGATGCTAACTCACCGATTCTCTCCAGGAATTCGAAGACACAGCTGCTACCATCGTACGACAAACGGAGCTTTGAAATGTCGACCCCTTTAATGGTCGCAATATTATTATGCAATGGATTATTTGTATTCTCTACCATTAATGCTGATGTTAATTTTGTATCTACTGTATTTATTGTAATATGTTTTGACTCATCGTCATCGCTTGACGGTACTGTTTGTGTGAGCGCTGTATGACAAAGGGGTGTCGATACTCCCGATTTAGGTTCTGACAACTCCTGCCACGAGTCTTCTATGTATTCCCAAAGGAGCGATAGCTCTTTCGGCATATTCAAACTCATTTTGAATCTACGGCATAACGAATTGAAGTTTTCCTGGAATATTTCAGTATTGACTTGCTCCGTGTTCGATTTTAATAATTTTATGTCGGATTTAAGCCGCGATAATGAATTTATTATATCATTTTTCGACTCTTCATTATATAAAATTGATTTAACCGGTTCTTTGTCCAACAGATCCCGCAAAATTACTCTATTTTCTTCCACCTTTTCAGCCAGTTTACCGTTTCTAATTAATATTTCGAATTCGAGCTCCGCTTTACGCAATAATTTATATTTGATAGCCATATTGATTTAGCTGTTGTTCAATATTAGAATATGATAAATCCTACTTCGTCCGACCGAAAAGAAATAGCTTGAACAATGAGTGACTTACCCACCGGCTTGCGACAGATCTGAAAGGAAAAATTAGGAAGTGCTTCCACGTGCTATTAATTTTAAGATTTTAATAAAAAGTTTGAATTTGTTGAAGTTTTATTGTAGAATTTACTTAGTATTTTAGCGTAGTATGCTTAGTAGTTTTTTTAGCAGCTATTAGTAATAACTAGATGTAGCATTAAGTAGTATAATTTTGGTGTTTAAGTAGTATTAGGGTAGTATTTTAATAGAAATTTGAATTTTTAATTTTTTATGGTTTTTTAATTTAGATTTACGATTTAGTATAATCCAATACTTAGATAATTATGCTGGGCGCCAATTATGTGGGCGCACGCCGTTGAACAGTGGAGGTGCTATTTAGAAGGCACAGCGTTATTTGAAATTCATACAGACAGCGCAGCCTTAAAATGGTTTCTTTCGATCGATTCGCCTACAGGTCGGTTGGCTCGATGGGGGGTTCGTCTCTCTCCGTACAATTTCCGTATAGTCCATCGGAAAGGGAGTGAGCAGAAGGTCCCAGACGCGTTATCTCGAGCTCCACTCGTAGCAAGTGTCAGCGTTTCTGAAACAGAGGATACCTGGTTCAAGAAGCAATACCTAGGTGTGGCAAATAATCCGATCGCTCATCCTAATTGGACGATTAAAAATGGCAAACTTTACCGATATAGTAAAGCAGACGGGGAAGTTGATCCAGAATTTCAGTGGAAGGAGGTCGTCATGTTAGAAGATCAAACCCGGTTGTTTAAAGAGTACCATGATAATCCATCATTAGACGGCCATGTTTCCGCCCTTTCTTTTTCGAATTCGCAATTCAGCTGGTGCGGTCGATATTAATTGAGAATCCCGTGGTGCACGTAATCAGATAAATTAACCCGGTGAGTTTTGAAGCGGTTGTTCAATATTTAGATACAGGATGAATCCTTATCCGTTCGGTTGGGAAGGGATGGATTGAAGAGTGAGCCGACTCCCTAGGATTGGGCAAACTGACTCCTCATTTTCCTTCTCTCCCACTTATTGCTCCTGTGTAATTACAGGGATTCTCCTATCGGATTAATCTTCTCCGTTGGACCATTCCTGCCGATCTACCTACCGAATCGCAAGACGGTCGACCGCGACCAACGTAAACATCATCGCACGTACGAGAGTGCCGCCCGTCGCATGTACATCAGCCGCCGTCTCCCGTGGGAAAGCACGGCGTAGAGCGGGAAGAGGAAGAACGGGGATCGGCCAGCCGAAAAGAAACGCGACTCCGTCGAAGATCGTCACATCCTACATTCCCGTGTCCCCACGTGCTACAATCCAATAAGTGTTCTAAAATCCAATACTTTGTAAGCCGACCCTGGATAAGGATCGCACGTCTTTTGCTCTACTTTCAATGATTCTAGTTTCCACTTTCTTTATATTCTCGTAATGGGGACTAAGATCCCAATAAATCGAATTCTAATAAAAACAAGTGACTTTTACTAAGGGGATTCTAGTTTCTACAGGTTACTATAGATTCTATAGGTCACCAAAGGTATTCCCCAACTATCTATGTCACAATTGGCGCCCAACGCCACTAAATAGTTGGCCAAAGAGTGAAAAGTGCATGTGCATGAATAAAAATAATATTAAACAGAACATAATTTTATTCGCGACATTGCCAACATTGCTTTTAGGGATAAAACTGTACGTGAAGCAAAACAAGATAAAAGATTATTGCATTGTTTTTATATTTAACGTGTTATTGGATATTATAAGATTTTTTTGTACAGGAGATTATTTTGCATGAAAATCTGAATTATTAGTCACTTACATTTTATATTTAGACCTTTATTACTCAGATTTTTTTTATTACTCAGACAGACTACCAAAGACTAAAAAAAAGTTGTGGGTGATTTTCAAGTCAGTTTTTCACTTAAAATAATCTACTATATATATATATATATATATATATATATATATATATATATATATATATATATATATATATATATATATATATATATATATATATATATATATATATATATATATATATATATATATATATATATATATATATATATATATATATATATATATATATATATATATTGTGACATAGATAGTTGGGGAATACCTTTGGTGACCTATAGAATCTATAGTAACCTGTAGAAACTAGAATCCCCTTAGTAAAAGTCACTTGTTTTTATTAGAATTCGATTTATTGGGATCTTAGTCCCCATTAGGAGAATATAAAGAAAGTAGAAACTAGAATCATCGAAAGAAGAGCAAAAGACGTGCGATCCTTATCCAGGGTCGGCTTGCAAAGTATTGGATTTTAGAACACTTATTGGATTGTAGCACGTGGGGACACGGGAATGTAGGATGTGACGATCTTCGACGGAGTCGCGTTTCTTTTCGGTTGGCCGATCCCCGTTCTTCCTCTTCCCGCTCTACGCCGTGCTTTCCCACGGGAGACGGCGGCTGATGTACATGCGACGGGCGGCACTCTCGTACGTGCGATGATGTTTACGTTGGTCGCGGTCGACCGTCTTGCGATTCGGTAGGTAGATCGGCAGGAATGGTCCAACGGAGAAGATTAATCCGATAGGAGAATCCCTGTAATTATACAGGAGCAATAAGTGGGAGAGAAGGAAAATGAGGAGTCAGTTTGCCCAATCCTAGGGAGTCGGCTCACTCTTCAATCCATCCCTTCCCAACCGAACGGATAAGGATTCATCTTGTATCTAAATATTGAACAACCGCTTCAAAACTCACCGGGTTAATTTATCTGATTACGTGCACCACGGGATTCTCAATTAATATCGACCGCACCAGCTGAATTGCGAATTCGAAAAAGAAAGGGCGGAAACATGGCCGTCTAATGATGGCTTCTTACTCGACTCGTTTAGGCTTCCGGTGCTTAATTTACATTTATTTTATTAATTTGAATAATTGTTACAGTATTTTTATAAAATACTAGATTTAATTTCTAGTTGAGCGGATCTGATTTAATGTGGCTAAGTGTCCGCGTTTTTACGTACGGAATTTAATTACCAATGTTAATCATGATTTTGTGTATTAAAAATTGTATAATACCCAAATAAATTATTGTATTAATTTTCCTAGCATCCTGGTTTATAATTTGATCTTTCTTTATTTTTACCGACTTAATTAAAATTATTCTTTTTCCTAAAATCCATTTTCATAACTGAATACAAGATTTAAATGTGGCAATCGACTAGCCGACAATAGATTCGTTGTCAATTGTACGCTTGTAGATACTACGATAGTCGTATGTCGTATCTGACAGTCCTAGCTTGCAAGGCTTGTGAATTGCATCAAGATGGCGCTGCATGCATCTCATGCGTGTGTGTATTGTTGTTTACTTAAAGTGCAATGCGAATTTATCGGGGAAAACAGCAATCGTGTCACAATATATATATATATATATATAAATATATATATATATATATATATATATATATATATATATATATATATATATATATATATATATATATATATATATAAATTTCCCAATATTCAAAAATATGTTTTCTCAATTAAAAAGCCGAATTGAAAAATAAATTAAATAATAGACTAAATTTTAACAAAAAGACAAACCGATACCAAAAATTGTATGGTTAATTTAGAAATAAGTATTCTTTCATTCATTTTATTTTATATATTATATTAATAAATCTGGGAAAATTTCAGTGTTTCTACAATTTGAGCTAAATTTTGAGAGTGGGTACCGTCAACATTGAAATAAGAATGTTATTATTTTTTGCTTTTTCTTTTATTATTTAAAATACACAATTTTATCAGTGGCGGTCTCTTCATATAAGCCGAAAAGCCTGGCTTGCCTATAATTCCAAATTAACAATTAAATAAATGAATAACACAATTCGTAAAAAAACAACTAAACAATTTTTTTTGCTAGCGCTCCTACTGCTATCTAGCGCGCACAGCTCGCTCCACGCGAGAAAAAATCTGTTATCGACAGGGTGCGATAATTATAGACAGGGCGCGATTGCTGTCTCGCTCGCACATTATGGGCTTTCAATGCGGCTTTCAAAATCAGTGTTCCTCTCATTCGCACCTGTGGCAAATTACGCTAAACAATATATGTGTATATACAACTTTTGTATCGGGAGCTAAGCCGGGCTTGCTTAGCCATGACGTTGAATGCGAACTGCGAATGCGAACGTGTCAACAGAAAGCGCGACTTCATTATAATTAGTTTGGATTGCAATGTGCGAGTGACGTCGGGCTAATTTTTTATTGTGTAATTTCAATTGATTTGTGGTTTTAGTGCCTGATAAAAAAATGGAGGAAATTGTCCTTTGTGGTCAGTAATGTATTCTTATTACTTTGTTTTCTGACATATGTGACAACCCGCAGGACTAAGACGGGGATACGGTTTTAGCAGCGAAGAATTTTAAAAACTCGATGCGATCATTCCATTTAAATTTTTTCACCTTGTTTTCCGCCGAATTTTTAAAAAACTGAGCGTTTGTACAACATTCTTCAAAAATCACAAGTCGATGTGGGTTATAGGAATTAAGAAAGGAAAACAAAATAAAGGAATTTCAGACTTGGTTACGTGTTGAATTTCAATATGAATTTGATCAAATTTATGAAAACAATCTTTAAAATAACTCAGCACCTCGTTTGAGACGCAACGTACGCTGTGCTCATACTGAATACAAACGACTTTTTGTCCAGGTAATTAATTGACAACATATTTTGCGAAATTGACGATCGATATTCGCAAATTTTCAAATTGAAATTTTTCCAACTCTTCAACAACAAACTATACGAGAAATACCGTTTAGATTTTCCTACAAAGGCATTAGATTCATTATTTGACATTTATGCAAACCATTTTGACAGAAGGTTTTAAAGAACCAAATGATTTGTTTGTACTCCTCTCTTGAATTGAAAGATTGCAATGTTTTTGAACGAATTAGTCAGAATAGCCTCGAAGACACCTTTCCCCAATTGTTGAAGTTAGCGTATCTTGTCGTCACTATTCCTGCTACAAGTGCTTCCGCAGAACGTGCATTCTCATCTCTTAAGCTTATTCATACTTACCTAAGAAATACACAGGGTCAGGAACGTCTATCTGAGTTATGGTTGCTATTGAAAAACAGTTGTTAAAAGAATTAAAGCGTTCGCCATCATTTTACTCAGACGTAATAAAATCATTTTTGAAAAAAGGTAGACGCTTCGATTTAGAATATAAACGATGAAAATATGCCAGCGTGAGTTTCATTCCCATGGCTAGCTTTCTAAGGGTCACTTATTTTACTTTTTGTTCACTTTTTTATAAAATAGTCTTACAGCTCATACAAGCAAGGGTCAACTTATCAACTCAAGCAAGGGTCAACTCAAGCAAATAAAATGGCTTTTCTAAGGGGCTCTCTAGACGAAAAAGCATGCTTGACAAGCTTCGCGTCGCGGACAGGGAGGGGATCGTAAAACCGCAGGAAATATACAAATATTTTTTTGTAATATTTACCAAAAATGCATAATTTTGTAGTTTATACCAGGGAGTCACGTTAATTAGAAGTAATTGATTGATGAATGACGTGACTGGCATTTTTGGTAAATATTTTTAAAAAATGCATATTTTCTGCGGTTTACGATCCCCTCCCAGCCCGCGACGCGATTTTTGACAAGCATGCTTGATCGTCTAGCTAGAGAGTCCTTTAAAGCCACTAGAGGTATGCGACTGCTGATAAGTATATGTTAAATTCTGTCTTGCAGTAGCATGCCTTCAGTGTGCTTTATTGAATGTACGACCCAAGCAGTAAATTTCAAACTGAAGATTAAAGAGTAAAGAGGTACCACTTTTTTACTATAAAAAGCGTAAAAAAAAACACAAAGAGGTATGTCGGGCTTGCCCTATTTACGAACCCTGGGCACGCCACTGAATTTTATGTTGTATAAAATTATGCATATCAATCTTTGCGATAAATATCATTAATTTGGCTGTTAAATACTAAAAGTACTTACAGAAATATATTTTTATTAAATTTACCACCACTCGGTCAGATATATCAATAAATCAGAGAAAATTTTAATGGTTCTACAATTGAGGCTAAATTTTGAGAGTACCATCAACATTCAAATAAATAAGTGTTTTTCTATGGTTTTAAAATCATTTATGTCGCAGCTTCAGCGCTCTGCCACACAATAATGAAACTACGTAACATGAATTGTTATCGGTCAACCGCGTAATGGTGAGTCGCAACACAGTACGGCAAACATCTGCCAGATGGCGGAATTTTCACATTATTTCCACGGGGACTGAATGCGTAAATTGCGAAAATTCGCTAGGCATTTCGTATCAGATCTTACTCTAACTAAAGCCAGCGATGGCCTCAGCGATAATTACCACTTTCAGCTTAGTTCTGACATTGTTCACTTTCATTTTAATTTGAAAACGAAAGTGATCACTTCTGCCAGATAATATTTATCGATGATTATAAAAAAAATAATTCAATGAATATTTACTTGATTATGAGTGGTTATTACCAGCTGCTAATCCAAAATTACATTTAGCTGTCTAATCAGTACATAGGGTAGCCCCGCAATTTTCGGTTTTTTGAATATTATTATTTGCTGCCCCTAAAAATGGGGCAAAGCCACGTACTTACACCATTTCACACTTTCAACATGGTGTCGTCTCCAACTATGTATGTAAGCAAATGATATCAAGGAACTTGACACTCGAATGTGAAGCTAAACCAAGCAGTTCATCACCGTAAGTTCAATTGCGAAAATAGCTTAAACCGTTTTGGAAAAACTCAGCTTGGAAGGACAAGAAATATTACATCAAAACACGAAAAAACAGACTTACCGCATTTTCTAGGCTCACTTGCGACCGAACTGGTGTGGAACTGGAAGTTGTTAAGACGGGTCAGCCACCTGGCGGCTATCGAAATAATTACAAAAAATCCTCCGAAAACCCCGTGCGTGGAATTGCACCTTGCGGGGCCCTAACCCTATATTTATTATTATATATTGCAAACTAACTATCTATAGATCATAATCTCAGAACGGGTAGGTAAGTACCATTGATTATATAGGGCATTCGATTGATCAATACCATAGTACGTTTTGGCAACTCGTCTGCGCCGGCGACATGCAGGTGGCGCTGATAGCCTTGTCCCGTGGAACTGATAGCAATTTATTTAGCCATCTATAATAACACCGATAATGGATGGTGTTTTAAAAAGGACTGTATAAGTTATATTAAAGGATTATACTAAATAATTAGGATAGGATAGAATAGAATGGGATAGGAAAGGGTAGGATAGGAATATAATTTATATTACATAATAGATTTTAAAAACCCTATAATTTAACCAATGATAACAAAAATAACATTTAATTATTAGTGCCATGTAATCAGTGCCTCTTTTTTTGGAGGCCTTGTGCCTTTATTCGGAGCCTCCAAAAAAAAATGTCTGAGTGAGCGATTATTATTGTCATATCACGGGCAAACCATACCTGGTTTTAGTGATATATCTAATCATTATAACTTTAAATGGCATTGGTTTTACCTACACAAGAAATACACTATAGGGGTTTTTGGTATATTTTAAAGTTCCATGAATAAGTTTAATAGGAAAATTCAATTGAAAACCGCTCCCTTACAAAAACTACATAAATCTGATTCTAATACTATATGCTAGCATATGCTAATCGGATATGCTAGCATATTTATATGCATAGAGCTATGTTTTTCGCTATAATAATGTTTGTTCTTAATTATTCCTCATGTACAACAGTATGCATGTCCTTGTATTTTTTTGTTCTTGTACGTTATAAATAAATAAATAAATAAATAAATAAATACCCGGATCAATTAATAACACTCGTAACAGCTAACGATTGCTTACGTAATGAATTCATTATGAAAGTGTGAATGTGACATAGCTCTGATAGCTGCGAAACTTCGTTATTACTTCTCCAAGATGCGACTCCATGGTTTTATTTTTATGTTTTTATTTAAGAATTAACTACTCTAAAACATTGATTAGCTTACAAAAATAACAGCTTAACCTTCTGCTTATTTGTTTCTGTCACCCAACTGGGACTATCCCGTTCTAGGGAGGATAGGACTCTAATATTACAATCAAGTTTGCTTGATTGCTTGATTGCTTACAAATGTACAAGTTTTAGTAAAAAGCTAATAACACTAAATTGCCCTAAAATGTGGTCTTCAGAATAAAATAAAAAAAATAAAAAATAATAATAAAAAAATAATAAAAGATAATATAATAAATAAAATGCAATTCCATTATATAATCGGCAATAAATATAATATAAAATTCGATTAAATAATATAAATAAAGTTATATGTGAGAAAAAAGAAACAGTCATTATTATTTAAATGTTAAGTAATATAGGATTTAATATAAAAAGACTTAGTCAAAAAAGTACAATTCATTGTCAAAGTCAAATAATTTTTGGTAATTAGTTCAAAGTTAAAATTATTTATTCGTGACTTTTTTTCATGAGCTGTATTTACCTTTTTCGCTTTAAAAAACAAAACAAAAATATAAATATATAAAAAACATATTTTTGGGGATTACCGACACATTTTCATTTACACATATTTTTATTTTGTCACTTAATGGTCCTCTTATATGACGGTATATAATCATGGATATCCACTCTCACTACACCAGAAAAGACTCGCGTTCTGTAAAATAAAAAATATCTGAGGTCTGATCTGTAAAAATGATTGACAATGACTGATCAAAAAAGATATATTATAGATGGGTATAGTTGAAGGTGAAAGGATCGGCCTATAATTGGCCGTTTTTTAATAACTTCACCAAAGTAAACGTTAGCAAGCTGTCGATTTGCAGAAGAAATGAAAGTAAAAACGATATAAGCACTTAATGCAAAATTAATAATAGATTTGTGTTAATCGTTATGCTAATCGATTCATAGCAAAAAAAGTTGAATAAATGATTGTGAATTGTTTTATTTTTACAATCGTTTTTATTGACATGGAAACCCGGTATTAAATGTGTCGAATCAGCATTAGAAACAGCAAAATCCTTTTAATGTTTTTTGTCAGCTGTGAATAATTTTGACATGCAAAACAGCTCCCAATTACGCATATATTTAATGCGGTATTACTATTTTTGGGTATCGAGAAACATTTACTGGTATTGCTGATTTTTAAAATGTTTAATTTTATTGAAAATTCGTATGCACAAGTATGTCTATGATAATATCGCGACGATGATTATAGTGGTATAACCAGGTAACGATGTAATACACGGAAATACGCATGTGTCAACAAGGATTACGTATATAACTCGGACTGTGCTTCATACGTATGAATTAACATGACACGTAACGTTGTTGGCGTGACGGTAGTTACCGTGCCGTAATATTTAAACATAATGTTATTTCAATACGCCGTGACCTTAGTATCACGCTTCTAACATGACAGCATGTAGTAGGATACGTACGGATATAGTCGGACAGATGAATCATGTTTAAACTACAGTATATTGTTAATTGCGTATTAAACGTATGGAAAATGATGATACATATAATCGAGTAATAAAGTTTCAACAAAATTCCTTGTAATTCAACAAAGTTACGATTGAAACATCGTTATTCTGTATAAAACCGTAATATTTTATTTTATTTTTTTTTTATTATTTTCGTAAGTAATTTTCCAAAAACATTATTCACAAAGTCTGCCTAACTAGGCCGAAGCCCGTGCCAAGGTAGACTCGACTAGGTCACTTGTACGTTTTATATTGTGCGCACACTTATTAAAGTACTATTACTGAGAAACAGAAAAAGTTTTAAAAAATGAAATAAAGTAAATCTAATAACTCTAATAATACATAGTATAAATTTCAAGACTTATTTTAATGATATCTAATATCTAATTCATAATCATGTTGAAAAATAAAAAAAGTAATAATGAAATCGAAATATGTCCGGTTAAGATATTATTAAAATAATAATAATAATAAAATACAATAAAATTATAATTGCAATGATAATCAGTAAATAGAGAAAAATAACATAGGGTAATAACTTACAAAATAAAAATAAAATAAAAAGCCAGTAATAAGAAGTAGTAGTTAAAATAGTCAAGTAGCTAGTCAATAAATAATACAGAATATAAATGGTAATGGTCTATAACTAGTCAATAAATGATACGGAATATAAATAAAAGGTAATAACCAAATGGTAATGTAAGAATCAATCCAATATTTTTCTCTGTGTACCTCAGTGCATTTATATTGCTCATATATCAGATTTGTTTTAGAAAATACTACCTAGTAAGCCGCAGTCCCTAAAATAAAAATATCCATCACTAATGAAAATTCAGGAAAAAATGAATTATTTATCAGGGAAAAATGATTAATTTTATTGTAGACTCCCCCCTTCCCAATTCCCACCTCCCCTTATGTAAGTTTATTCTTCATAGAAAACTGTTAAGTGTTTAAATTATTAATGTTTAAGTGAAAACAATGTTATTAGCATCATCTTTGAAATTTAAAAATATTGTACCCAATATTTTTTAAAAACTGTTTGTTTCCTTATAATATAGTTCCCATAAAATAGCCCTAATTATATTTTCTTATTAAAGCTTATTTAGGAGTTGTTCGCCTAAATAAACTTTAAAAACAAAAGTTAGCCTAAATAAGCATAAAGTTACCATTTTTTCAGGAATGTTCATTAATGTCCAATACCTTCATTATGGCCTACTAGGTAATAGGCTTTAGACAAATTTGATTAATGAGCGATATAAACGCACTTCGGAGAAGTACTCAAATGCGCCTAAAAACAGGTTTTTTTAATACGCTTTTAAATGGTCAGTACCTACTATAAAAAGTGGGTGCCCGAATACTTTTGAGCAGTAGCGTGTATGGACTTGATTAGCGCATCTTTCGTCGATGCTATAGGATCGTCCACGTGAGGCATGGAAGTGGGGGGGGGGAGGGGGGTTTGAAAAAAACACGAAATATCTCAAGCGGGAGGGGGGGGGTAGTGAGATATCACGTATATTTATTTTTTTAAGAATGGTCGTCGGCAGCTTGTGTGAAGGACGTGATACGAAAAATAATAGTCCTGAGATGCACAACGTTCGACTTCACGCATCCTCACCCGACGATCGATCGCTAGATCGAGAAAGATTATCTGCGTAGTTCGCGAAAATGATAACGCCGCATAGCTTGATGAGACCGACGTTGATCTTCAATAAAGCAAAATGCGAACAGCTGACTCGCAAGATGTTTATCGAATTGTTATTGTTGAAGAAAGTCTTGCTAATCCGTGGTTCGAGGACAATCTCCATTAAAATATATTTTTCTACCAGTACTATTATATGTTTTTCACATGACAACACCTTTCCTTTATTATTTTTATGGCAGCCAGAACTACCTGCAACCTGTCTGTCTGAACAATTTTATCGCGGTGCTTAGTTTTCCAGAATTAAATTAGATTTTACCTGTATTTAAAAATAATATTCTGAAAATTAGAAGATACTTTGTACCCACGTGATTATGGGTAGGAGGGGGGGCGTAGTCTAAAATCTCACCACGTATCACCAGGGGGGAGAGAGGAGTTAAAATGTTTCTAAATAACATCACGTGATTAATGGACGACCCCTGTGTAAGTCGCGGGCTCTAGCAATTTAACGACGTCCACAATGAAAGCAATCGCTGATTAACTTGTAAGTTACTTACATGTTAGAGTAGAGTAGAGTCGTTCGTAACGGAGACTTCCGTCACCCATCTTTAGACACTTAAATTACCAATGCTCTATTGGAATTATTACGCAAACTACCGCGCCGCGTCAATTCCATAAAGCAGACTACTCGGAAGTTAATAATCACTTGTCCACTGTTAATTGGCACGCACTAATCGAACGCTTTACGGCAGAAAGTACAGTCGTTATTTTTTGCAGTTATTAACGAGGCGATTGTGTTACATGTAGAATATCGCATAGAATATCCCGCAAAGCATCGCATCCCATTTGGCTTTCTTCGGCTTTAGTAAATATACTGGAGAAAAAGTACAATTACAAAAAGCAAGTGGGAGAAGCGCGGGGACCATTGCGATTACGACACCCGCTATTCCGGCAAAGGCCCAAAGCTCTTCAAAAACAATGTTTTTCGAGATTCACTGCAAACACCGAAGGAAACATCGAGCAAGGATCTCTCTTCTGATGTTCTGATCTCTCTCTGGATCTCTCATCTTATTCTTTGGTGTAGGTACACCTGGCACTATCAGGTCAATTAGTAAATGCAACAGCATTCCACAGTGAATAAATTATGGCGATAAAGTTGCAACTGACAGGCCCGAAAAAGGTCAATATTTTCGAACCGTTTATCGAACTAAACAGCTCATCGCAAGGTACCACTACTTCTCATATAACGTCGGTATATGAACACGATAATTCTATTGATTATATGAGCTCTATTGAAATCACAAAAGAGTTCGTATTTAAATTTATTAGAGACTTAGATATTAATTACCGCCAGTCTTCATGACGAACTGCTGCCGTGATTTAGCACACCCTATTTCATTATTTTTACCTCGTCTCTTAGTAAACTCTAATAGAAAAAGAAGCTATGTACATATAATCGCACCGATTCACATAAAAAGGCTCTCGAAACGACATCAGTCAGACAAGTCATTATCAATCCTCTCAGTCCTGAGTAAACTCTTTGAAAAAGTAGTTTACTCACAGCTATACATTTATCTAGCTACATTTTAAATAGTACAACAACATTGGTTTTCTCAAGCAGCTCTGTGGCATCAAATTTGCAGGAATACATCAACTTTATCATCCTGGTTGACGGATGAAATAGAAATCAGTAATTCACTAAAAAGTACGCTTTTTTAGATTATCGGCTGGGTTGTCTGAGCAAAAAATTAAGCTTTGCGGAGCCTGTGAGCGAAGCTTGTCGGTGGCAAAATTTCGATATTTATGTCCATCTATCTGTGCGCACGATAGCTCGAAAACGCTTTGTCCTATAGGTTCCAGAAATTCTTTTTCCAATATGTTTTATTCGTCAATGGCGAAACTGGTTAGTCCGAGAAAGTCAGGTGCGGAATGGGTAGGGATTAGATGCGAAGAATAATACAGTTGGTCGGGGAATCGAAATGGAGTGCGCTTTGATAGTGTGTTTGGGACAATTGAATTTTAAACAAAGAAATCAATTTCTTTAATAATTATTACATTTTCGATCGTAAACAAAGGTACAATAAGGGTTGCACTACAAAATTGAAAAGTCACAAACGGGTTTTAAGCCAATTTTTTTTTTTTTTTATAGTAGTCTTTATTCATAAAAAAAATACAAATTACATGTCACAGTTCCCCACTAAGGCTAGTGCCTTTTCAGTGGGTAACTAACAATAATGTGTTTATATCTGACTTATATTATCTATTTCCTATTGTACTTTTACTAACTATTATAACTTTTTACGTTAAGTAGATGCATTGACTTCCTAACCTAACCTAAACTAACCTATATCTCCTATCATAACTAGCTGAATATACACTTATAAATATGCTTTTCCACTAAATTAATATACCTACTTCCTAATCTAACTTAACCTATACTAATTATCCTGGTATACTTACTTTGTTTACAATTACAATAACAAATGATTACGCTAATAAAATGATTCATACTAGATATCTATACTTATGCCCTAACCTAACCTAACTTATCTTAATTAGCTTGGTTTAGGGTAAACCAAGCTAATTAATTAATTATTCTACTTAGTGATGTTAATGCTAATTTAGTCTAATAGAATTTTTACTTGTTACAGTTAATGCTTTTACATATTTATCCTAATTTACACTAATATAGTTTTTAATTTCTCTGTTATAGTATTTGCTGATTGAGTTGTCTAATTTTATAGAAAAGTGATTGAATAATTTTGGAACAATGAATTCAAGAGTTCTATCGCCGTAATAATTGTTTTGCTTGTTATATTTCAAATACCCCTTTTCACCTAGCCGAGTTCTGTGTACATGATCGGCAGGTATTCGTAACGAACCGTTTTCGTTGTTGTCAAGCAGAATTTTATACCATACGAAGAAACTTATAGGCAAGACATCAATTGAGGAGTAGAATTCTGTCTAATTATTTTGCTTAATTTGTGTTGAGCCTTTTGGTGCCATTTGTTTCAATATTCGAATTTGAATATTTTCCACTTTAAAATACATTGTTGTTAATTTCATGCTTCAAGAGACTAATCTTTTTTTATATTTTATACCCTTTGCGGTAACGTCCCACCTTAATGTTTAACGACAATTATCTTACAGACGGTCGGCTTTTATAACAATCATGTGGCAGTACTTAGACGGTCACCCATCTAAGTACTGACCACGTCCGGCACTGCTTAAGTTTGGTGATTGATGGGAGCCAGTGTTTCAAAGCGGCTACGGACGCTATAGGAGGTTAACCGTAGTGTGGTCTGTGAGTGTGTAATGTGGAAGTAGTTACTTACTGTGAATAGTCTATATTTTCACGAACACAAATTTAATAGGAGTTTTTGTAAAGGCTCCTCCTGGAGTGTAGACCCGCAAGAAATTAACTTCTCCAATCCTGGAAAGCAAATTTCAGTTCCAGATCAACTCGTCGCTGCCCTGTTAACAGTACGGGAGCTAACGGGCCCATGATGGATTGGCCACGAAGACCCATGTGTTCAGGGTCGGTCACACTCACGGGTCAACACCCATCCGACGGCCTCCACGCACAGGGTGCGAACCTGGGTAGGACTCTGGCCCTGGTCAGTTTCCCCTGGGAATCAAACCTCTGGCGCTCCTGGATGGTCTGCGCACCGTGCGTAGCAAGCCAATCGATTGTGCACTCCGACTAACAGTCGGGGGAAGTCTGGAAGCTGTATTGTTTCCTATAGAGCGGGGGTGGTTGCGTACCCTACGGCGACTGCTCTTGAAATGACCATTGGCCATCCGATCCTGGGTAAGAGGCGGGCAAAGGACGCCATGGTCCGCGATAGATTCGGTATTTACCGTTTCACCGCTTCGTAAGGGAGAGGACCGCGCAAGCGACCTCGAACTCGGAACCAATCGAGAGACCGGAGAAATCTGGTCACAATTGGTAGCAAGGGCGCGAGTGTCGCCCGCCAGGTAGCATTCCTGGCTATCTCGCGGTAAGGCGTTGGTCTCTTGCGGGTTGTGGCGTAGCTAGACGCTGGATTGTTTTGTCCAAAGTCTTCTACGCTCACTGCAGGTCGATAGAACGACTAATCGTTAAAACTTCCTGTGGTGACGGGCTCGCCCGTTGTAGTCGACAACTCAAGTTTTTAACAGTACGCGAGGGACTATCCTACCTAACTAACCAGTTTTGAAAACTAGCTAAAAGCTAAACACTATATTTGTGTAATATTGACAGCTCAAAATGTCATATTACTAAAAAAATACATATGCTAAAAAATGACATATTTGATTCTAATGTGAAAAATCCTATCTGCCACCAAAAATGATCACGTATTTCATTATTTATTGTTAATTATTTTACAACTTTGCTATTTGTTAATATCATCATTATAAGTTTTTTATTTAATATTCGAGGCATTACGCCAACGTGGAATTTATGTTTTTACAGATTTACAAGTAACTCGCTAATAAATTACATCTATGTAAAATATATTAATAACGAGGCAAAATAGCCTTCCCTATTATTATGATATTAGTCAATTCCTCTATGCATTTGGATAATATAAAAAACAATAGGATCTGAATAAAGCACAATATAATAATACTGTTGGTTGTGTCTATGTTGGTTCTGTACTTTCTGTTGATCTTGATAGTCATTTCGAATTATATTTACAGCGCTTTGTATATATATAGCTGAAAGTAGATTGAGGTTTATGTCTATTTTTATCTTTACTAATTACAAGTTTTGTCTTCTAAATTTGAAGTTCCCTGTTTTTATGAGAGGGAGATTGTCATACCGAAATCATACCCAACAAGCTTCTTTCCCCCTTTTATTGCCGAACAGGATCTGCTACTAAATGGAGTATCGTTCAAAGTTATAGTTAAGTAATTGATATTTCTCTGCAATTGATGAATTTTCTGGATTCGCGATACGGTTTGTTGAACACATATTAGATATTTGCCTTCTTCCTATAAATATTCTGCTTCAGTGATTCTGTTGAAAATTTGATTCAGGATCCTGGGACTCTATCGTTGAATCAGCCTTGTACAAAGTCGATTGACCAATGATTCTTTGGCTGTTGATTGAAGTCCGATGTTTTTATTATTTTGGCACATACTGATACAGTGATGATGAACTTATGGATTGGATTGTGTGAAAATGTCATTTCAGCATCCTCGTGGTTAATCGACTAGAAATAACAGTCTACAACAAAATAATATAGTCTCTCGTTCAGATAGTTTTAAGTTGGTGTCTCTCTTCAACGCCCAATACCGATCCCCCCAAGGAAGCTCCTGGATAGTCTTTCTTATGTGTGTAATCAGGTGATATCAGAACAAATCATTCCTTCCTTAACGAATATCCAGTTAAAATAAACGATACTCTAGTATTCTTACTTTCATCATAGAAATGATTTGGAATATTCTTTTAGAGAACCTAATCCAGCGAAAAATTCTCCACGCCGAAATTTCGTATTATTTATATACATTTTAAGAATAGGGTTTCACATATTCTAACTAGATATTCTATTGCAACTGAAAGAAACGATTTGCTTTGATGCTATCAGATTATTTAAACGCACACAAGATATTTCTTAAGGTACTTCATCGGTGAAACGGCTTTAGGCATTAAAGATACAGCAACTTAAAACTATATGTACGAGCGAAGGTATTGTTTTGTTGTAAACTGTAATTTCTAGTTGATTGACCACGGAGAGGCTAACGGAATATATTCACCTGAACCAACCCATAGGGGCATCAAAACTGTATCAGTATGTACCATACAGGCCCTGACCGTGAAACAAACAGAAATGAACGCTTCAAAATAATAAAAACATCGGATTTCAATAAACAGTAACAGAATCACCGTCGATCAATCGACGTTGTAGGAGGCTGATTAAACGGTGAAGATCCAGGAGATCCAGAATCACATCTTCAGCAAAATCACTGGAGCAGAACATTCTACAGGCAGTAGATAAATATCTAATATCTGTTCAACAAAGCGTATTCACGGATAACCACGTGGTGGCTGAAGAGAATATCTTCACACAAACCAACTCATAGGCCTGTCAACTATGGATCAGTATGTATAATAACATACACGTACTGACCGTGAGACAAACTGCAATTTATATTACCAATTCAAAATAATAAAAAAAACAAAATTAAATTAATTATAAAAAGAATTTAAAATAATAAAAACTTTGGAACTTCGGTCAATGCTACCAGAATCATCGATCAATCGACATCGTACTAGGTTGAATCAACAGTGGTGTTTCGCGAGTTTCATTGGTGTAGGGAATTGTAATTCCTCAGGTAGCAGACACACATCATTTTTTTTTAATAAGGAGTAGCGCGAATCCAGAAAAATTAAGGAAGACAGCGCCAAACTGGTTCCGTAATTACATAACTGCACACACGCAAAGTCTTGGACTAAAAGACGTGACCATTGACCACTTGCCGTTGTCTTTCGGGGTTCCGCAAGGCAGTACATTGGAACAAATAATCTTTGTACAATAACTTCTAAGGGGATTCCATTAGCAGCTAATCCTGATTGTTCAACAGGTGGTAAGGAGATCGTTGGAAATGGTTTTGGTGAGAGCATCTGCCACTCATAAATAACTGGGTTTAAAGACAAAACCTAAAATTATTAAATAAGATTAAAAATGACGTAAAACCAATCTACTTTTAGTCACAAAAGAGACAAAGCACTGTAAATAAAGAATATCATTACTATCAAGATTACCAGAAAGTTTAGAGCCGTCCGGTTTATTGTATTTTGTTCAGATCCTATTGTTTTTTTAATACTAACCATGAGCATGAAGAAAGTGGCTAAAATTATAAATTATACTAAGGAGGCTATTTACAAAGATGTAATTTATTTGCAAAACTTATGTTCTTGTAAATCTGTAACCACCTAAATCTTAAGTTGGCGAAATGCCGCGAATTAAAATATAGTTATATGGATGATATTGAGAAATTACAAACTTGGTAAAGAATTAACAATAATTAATGGGAGACGTGCTGTATTTCGGTAGTAGATAGGATTGTTTTTAAATTAAAATCAATTATGGTAATTTAGAAATAAATTCAATGTTTAGCTTTTAGCTTGTTCAAGTTCAACACTGGTTAATTAGGATTGTATGTTGTGCCCTGTTAGAATAGCAGCGGCGTGGTGATCTGAAACTGAAAGTAGGTTTATAAGATCATATGGGTGATTTTTTTGAGCGTCTACGCTTCAGGTAGATTGTTGTCAGGGCTGAACTTTTACAGTAGCCCTGTGTAACCTGAGCGATCGAGACGCATTGGAGATTGAGAACCCAACCGCTCGACTTGCCAAATAATAATTATTATGTCGTACAAATATGTTACTGCCTATATACTTGATATCGCGTCATCAAGGGGTTGCTTTAGTTTTATTGTCAAATATGGGATCTGTACATACAATCAATGATTATATATGGTAAAAGGTTGCTGAAATCAATAGTACGATTTGGCAACACTTTCGGCGGCGAAACTAATAACAATGTATTCGGCCATCTATAAAAACATTGACAATGAATGTTTTTATTATAAAGGACCAATTAATTAAAAAAATTATAATAATTTAACCAATAATGACATTAAATTTAGTGCCACCTATCGCATTTTTATATAGGCTGATTATATCACAGAATTAATACGGAGAGATAAAATGCCATATATTAATATACCTAAACTTTAAATTGTGTAATTATAACGTATTAGAACCTGTATACCAAATTAAAAATGACATATTAATGTAAATAATATTAAAATAATAAGAGCTAAGACATACACATTCGTTTGTTGTTATACATACCGCATAGGCGTGTTTAGAGCGCCATCTACAGTGCGCCGCTCTACAGTTGTACTACAAAAGTCACCATATTCAACGTAATAATAAAAGATTAACTAATTTATGGAACTATGAGTGCTATTTACACGTTCTGCTTCGTAGAAAACCCTGGTTGCCAAATTGTAGTACGACGTTGATCAATCTAATAGGCTATACAAGTAATGATACCATGTCTGCATATGCGGATTTTCAACTTGCATGGAACCTAGATGGAAGTTTACTTCCTTAATATGAGTGGGAACCAGGGGCGGATCTATATAAGGGCTTTTTGGGCTGCAGCCCAGGGCCCCGTGGATATAAAGGGCCCCAGCCTCCATTGAAAATAATGGACAATATTGTGAATTAAAAAATAAAATATCAATTTTCAAAAATCCTATCATAAGGTTGGCAACCCTGAGATCAAATTCTCGCATCTATTCCGGGGGACTCCCCGCCGCTTGTTTTCAGTATATTATCTCGCAAACGCAGTATTCGCAGCGAACAAGCTTCATGTATCAATTTCTCGGTGGATGGGGCGGACCGCAAGCGACAAATTCTTTTGAAATACCTTTTTTTTTAATTCTTTATTCATAGAAATAACATATATGTATAGCAGTTGAGTTCCTACCAAGGCTAGTGCCTTGTGAATAGGTAACTAGTAATGAATGTTTGTTTAAATTTTACTTATATTAACTAGCTTCACTAATAATATTACTACTTGCTTAATTAAGCTACTAATTAAGATATTATTACAATTAGTATTAATGTTGTTTTGTCTATTTTTTGTGTCTATGTTTAAATGTGTCAGTTGTGTTTGTGCATCTGTCATATTAAACAAATAAAATATTGTATTGTCCTCTTTTTTTATAAATTGTGTACCTAGTGACCTAGGCATCATTATCGAAAACAGTTTTTTGGCAAAATGGCAATTAGTTGATTAATTGGGCAGGCCCCCAAGTAATATTTATTTATTTATTTATTTATTTGTTTATTTATTTGCAGCTGTTATAAAAACATATACAAAAAAAAAAAACAAGAACACACAGATTAAAAACTAAAACTATAAATAGACAAAGACTATGAAATAAAGCTACAAACGCTGCAAATTAGGGGTATCCTCAGGATATCTCTTATCCTGGTTTTCAGGACACACCTATTAATTATTGATACATAGGTATATGATTTTTAAAATAAAATAACCAAATCAAATAAATCTTAAAACAAAAAATCCAAATAATAATAATCAAATAAATACACAAATCGAAATAATAAAAATCAAGATATTTAACATCAAATGATATTAAAAGAAAATAACGTAATTATATAAATTTAATAATCTACATAATATAATAAATCAAAAATAATCAAAATCAAAATATTTAACATTAATAATAAATCAAAAATAATCAAAATCAAAATATTTAACATTAAATAATCAGGTTACAAATTAATAAATAAACGAAGACAATAGTAATAATCCAATTAGCAATAGTTATTTTAAAATAAAATCAAATTATGACATCTAAATATCTTCCTTTAATAATAAACTTTTAAAGTGGTCCTTAAATACTGCAATTGATTTCGATCGCAAAGCCATTCCCAACCGATTCCATACAACCGCAGAATAATACGAAAAGCTGCACTGGAAATGTGTAGTTTTGTGCTTGGGTATTATAGCAAGTTGTTCACGTGCCCGTGTTGAATGGACATGCCGGTTACGGGACCACGTCATAATCGAGTAAAGATATCGCGGCTGTTTATTGCGTACTACCTTGAGTACAAGGGTCGCAAGATGGAGCTGCCTTCTTTTACTCATATTCAACATTAGCCCGGGGCCCCACAAACGCACGGTCCGCCCCTGGTGGGAACAAACGACTTAGAGCCCCAAGACAGTAATGACAACACCTGAAAGGTTGCAATTGGCCCGCGATCCAATGATTAGTAAACGCTTACTGACCCTCCTCGAGTGCAAGCACTAAAGTACAAGCACTGAGTAAGAGTAAATTGCATGGTAGTTTCATTGTGTGTGCAAAAGTAGCTGATACGAACAGCTAGAAGCTTGTCCGGCTTAGAGCGTAATAATTCGACTGCATTCACTGAGTTTCCGTCATAGTATAAATTGAAGTAGCATCGCGTGAGCGCTTATACCTAATTTATTATTAACCGTTGCTCTATGGAAAAATTAAATAATATACCGATTATTACAACAATGAAGAAACAGCGTACCTAAGCTACATGGTACCGAGCATATTCCACGATGCATGACTTTAGCCTCGCCATGTACCTATCTATCTCGTTTTCATCAGTCGCCTCTTGAAAGTTGTGGTTTTATTGAATAATCACATTCCTGTTTTTAATGCGTGTCTTAGCTTTAAACGCATGGGTCAATCCATCTATAGTGAAACCTCACCTTATTATTACTTACGCCAATACAATCATTTAATTAAATAATTAGTGACTGAAAAACTCGATAGAAACGTGCATTGTATCGGCGTTTTTCACGACCTTGCTAAGGCATTCGACACAGTGTATCACGACAGACTATTAAGAGCCCGTTCACATATTTTTTCCAGAAAGCCAAGAAAAGTGGATTTTTGGCGTTCTAATTCCAAGAAATAAAGAGATTTCTACAAACTTTAATTACTGAATTACCTGGACCATTTCTTGATGTTGACCATAGCGGCCTTTAATTTTAGATGTAACGAATATTATTTACTTATTCAGCCCATTTTCCGAAAGTCGTTATTCGTAAAACGCTCGGAAGGCAAACTTTGAGCTCCTTAATACAGTAATATCACTACAACGAAAACCGTATACTATTTTTTTTATGTCCGTCATGTAATCTTGATGTACACTACGGCTTTATTTTTTCGTTTTTTGACCACATATCCAAGGTATACATTACTTACAATTACACAAAATTAAAAAAAAATCTTCCTGTATCATTCTAATTTTCTCAGAAATAAAATAAGATTCTTATATAATACTTATACTATATTAAAGTTCACTCTTTTAGCAATACGACATAATATAAATTATTGTCATTAGAAAGGAGAAAACACTGCAAAAAAACAATTAGAAATTGTGTATATATTTGCTTGCGCAAGAGAAGAGCGCTCAGTGCCGCGGTTTTTCTCCCAGGGTTGAATAGTTATTTATTTATTTATTTTTCCTATCTTTTATAGTTACATATTATATTTATCCTATCTTTTATAGTTACATCCAAAAAAAAATGCGTTCATTTTTTCAACTCATTTTAAAAGAATACCTACGCTATTTTGTAATACGGCTCTTAACCAAACTTGAAAACTTGAAATAAGGGATAAAGCTCCACACTGGCTCCGTAGTTACATTACTGTATCGACGTTTTCTCGAGCTGGCTAATGCATTCCACACAGTATATCAAAACAAACTATTAACGTAACTTTAAGACTTGGAATTAGGGATACAGCGCCACACTGGTTCCGTAATTACATCTGAACGCAAGCAAAGTCTTAGACCAGAAGACATGGCCATCGACCCCTTGCCGTTTTCATTCGAGGTCCCGCAAGACAGCACATTGGAACAATTACTCTTATATCTCTTCTCACTTCAACCTATTAAACTTAAAAACACGTAGGACTACAAATAATATAACTTGTCTCTATAAGCTTTCGCACAATCGACTAGACAGCCCAGCTAGTCTAGAAAATGCTCAATTTCGTGCGCCACCGCGACTAACGAGGAGCTCTCAAACATTTTCTGTTGTCGCTTGCAATAGCAGCATCGCGTCGAATAGACCTCTTACCAGAATGTGTCGCGTTTTTCATAAATCATGTAAACGATTGGATGTATTTTATGATTCCAATAATTTAATTAAACATTTGATCATACCTAGCCTATCTCCTATTTCACTAACTGCCATCCTGGTGTACTGTATTATATGACTATTATTTTATACCATAGTATTATATCATATTATAATTATAAATATGATTATCCAATTATTCACACTTCTATTTTTTCCTTAATATAACCCTTTCTAGCCTAATTTACCCTATTATTACTTTTCTTACCCTTATATTATTATTAGTCTTATTACTTTTTCCCACTATCAACGTGTTCATGTTATATCTATATTAATTTCTAATGCAAACATTGTTAACTATGCATAAAATAGTAAATTTGTTTTGTCTAAATATGTTTTAAAAATACCATATTATGTATTTACTATCTGAAACTTTACCATAAAACTAAATTAAATTAAATAATATACATCAATGATCTTTGTCCGCTACAGATTTAAGATTTTGGGCTATCATACGTAATATATTATTTCATGGAAACACATGGGCATCGGCGTTTAACGGCGAGTGAGCACAGTTAAGGCGGGTCAAGCACATTGCCAGGACTTCCCTGAAAAGAATTAATATGATTACTTTGTTTTAATAATTGAATTGTAAGTATCTACTTCGATACATCCAATATTAGGAATAACGAACCTACTTACATGTGTCACGTGTATTGTATGGAAAGGGCAGCAAGCAATATTACTTCAAAAATCGATTTAAGCAAATTTTTATGCTTGTCGGCCAAATACATTGAGGTGTGCCTTGGGTATATCATAATTATTAGGTCGGCTGATCTGAAGACATCCTTATTTGAATCGTATAGTTTTTGTCTTTATGCTATATAGCTTTTATAAATATGATTATGTGCACTTCTTTCTTCTGTATCTCTTGTATTTTTATGCTGGAAATAAAATAAATATGTCCGACGCTGGATGGCACTACAGAAGCGAATCTTGTTTTGCCATTTTCTTCGCAAACACTTAATTTACCGAGGACAGCTCAAATTTCAATGATTGGTCAAGCTGTTATTCACAAGTATTTATAAAAACAGTATTTTTATCCGCATAAAAAAATGTTTTTACGGTTTCGTTTAATGTAAACTGTCGAATGTCAATCGGCATATTGAAGAATGACGCAACTGATCTAGATTTCCTTTCACTGTTTGCATAACATTTTAATTCTATGAATAGTTTAATTGGAATTAATCTATCTATTACTCTATCTAACCTTGGAATTAATCTATAGTCGTTTGGTATTTAACTTCTTTTAAAAGGAATCAGCTAAACAGTCTGCTAAACATCTGCTTTTAATATATGTTCTGAACCACTCCATAATATTATTGTGACAAAAATACGGCGCTGTCTTGTCTTCCTTGTTTCCAGCGTACTAGATTCTAGCAAGCGAATAATACTTCTACCAACCAAAAACCATAGATTTGGATTCTAGAGTCGAGAAGTTATTAGGTCCTTTTGTTGGATGTAGATTCTGTTCTATGGAGGACATTTAAGACATATATTTTGTATGAAAAATGTATATTTATGCTCTCACCATATGCACCATATCAGAGATCAGTACGTGTTGTTTGTCAGCACCCTTCTTTCAAATAACTTCGAACTTCCGAAAGCTTCAGTTCCCTCATGGAGAATTTTAAACTTTCTAATATCTTAAATTTCCATATAAAGAACCGCAAAGCGATTATGTCAGTGGAACAACCACGAAAGAATTGCTGTCTTTTCCAGGGCGTCATTATACTAATGTTTTTTTTTCTTATTTTATTATCGAAGGTTGAGCATCTACCTCCATTTGGCTACGACTTTTTAACAGAATTTTCTAATTAATGGCATTTAAATTGGTATGTTGTTTTAGCAACCAAAAATAAAAACAGACCATGACATAATTTCTATTCTATCCAGAGCAATTATCAGACCATGTAGTCAGCTCTTCTAATTCTTTATCTTGATTCTCTGACGGCTTTAACTAGATATCTGCCCATTTGTAAGATGGAATAAAATGTTTTGTTTTGTGTCGCATCACAAATGGTAAGATTCAATATCCTAAGTATTCTTAAGCAAACAATAGGGAATTCGTAACGTTGTTAGGCGGCTGGTAGGCAGTTCTATAAATCTATCATTATCACTTTCTTATTTGTGCCCTTTTTGATGTGTTTTTGACATCGCGTTTGATGTCGTATATCTTGTTGGCTTCAGCCAGATGTTGATTATGATCTATTTATGCAAATTGTTTTCTGTCATTTGCCGGCTGTTTAAATGAATAATTATATTTCGTGTTAAAACTGCAGACTTGTTTTGTTTGTTTTTATTTTGCTCTAACAATTTTGTAACTATTTTGATCTTAACGTATGAAACGAATAGATTAGAAAACATCTCTTTCATAAAATTACATTTTAAATTACTATCCTATAAAATTGGTGTCTTCGTCGGAAGAGGCGATGTCTTGTTACGAGTGAAGCAGAGTCATTGTGTTTAAATAATTGTTATACATTTTCAGGAATAAATAAATAAATAGACAGTTCAGTAACTTTGTTTAGTTCCCGGAAAAACTATAAATAAAGGTTTTACATTTTACATATAGGTCTCAACCAAGATATTTCCCAGTAGTGCTTTTACGGCTATAGCGACATTCTATCAAAGGGAACCTTTTTATATGCCGACGAATAGATTGCCTTATGTTTTCGTAGATCTTATTGCTTGGAGGATGAGCTTCTCTATTATCTCTGGTACATCCTGTTTTCAAACTTCTTCAACTGTTTTCTTTAAGGGTGTCTCTACATATATCTGGGAAATCTAATGTGTATTCTGGAAAAGGTTTTACATACAGGAATACTATTATTACCTATTGAAAATAGTATTTTAATGTAGTATTCCTTACCTTTAATCTATTATCTGTACAAAGGCGTGTTCTTTTGTAACTACTATTGAAATATAATTTGCGATAAATAAACGCTTCATATCATTATTGAATCCTTCCCATTAATAAACAATCTTAACACACATAGCTCTGGGAAATCTAATGTGTATTCTGGAAAAGGTTTAACATACAGGAATACTATTATTACCTATTGAAAAATAGTATTTTAATGTAGTATTCCTTCTGTTGGAAGGCGTGTTCTTTTGTAACTACTATGGAAATATAATTTGCGATAAATAAACGCTTTATATCATTATTGAATCTTTCCCAATAAAAAACAATCTTAACACTTTCTTTAAGGGTATCTCTACATAGGTCTAGGAAATTTAATGTGTATTCTGGAAAAGGTTTTACATGCAGGAATACTATTATTACCTATTGAAAAATAGTATTTTAATGTAGTATCCCTTACCATTAATCTATTGTCCGTACAAAAGCGTGTTCTTTTGTAACTGCTATAGAAATATAATTTGTGCTAAATAAACGCTTCATATCATTATTGAATCTTTCCCAATTAAAAACAATCTTAACACTTTCTTTAAGGGTGTCTCTACATAGCTCTGGGAAATCTAATGTGTATTCTGGAAAAGGTTTTACATGCAGGAACACTATTATTACCTATTGAAAAATAGTATTTTAATGTAGTATTCCTTACCTTTAATCATATTGCATTTCAATTCTGTCGATCGAATGCAATAACAAGACACACACTTTCACGCATGTTTTACGAACACGTACATATAATATACACTTCATAGTAGGGTTGGATGGAAGAGATTGTCGTATGATTATAAGCCCACCCATTATGAAATTTCACAATAAAGAGTAAAAACAGACAAACAAAACAACTTTTTTTTTTATTATTTTGGTACAAAAAATATTTAGGACCTATTTTTAAAGAATAATTTTGAATCACTCCTAACTAGGAAGTGCCTGTTCCGAGTTCCGAGTTTAGTTTTATGAAAAGATGTTAGGAAATTGTTATAGTTATCAAAATAATCATTAAAAAATAAAATAAACATTAAAAAATCAGAATAATCATTAATTAATAAGAGTAGTAGAAAATAATTATAAATTAAATTTAAATACTAAATATTGTGTTATAAAAATAAAAAGCTGAATTCACTGATTGCTAAATATGACCATACAATATATTATTTTACGAAGTGGCAATTTTTAAATGGTAAACATATCTAATATTATCAAACATGCCCACAGCCCAATCGTTGACTAATACATTTTGTTTTTCCGCGTTTCTCGGCTCATATATTTCACAATTTCCAATTAGCCAATACCTAGCGATCAACGACTGCGTAAAGCAATCAATAAATGTCATACAATCATCGAAATAAAACTAAATTGCTTGCATTCGGGTGACAATTTTCATTAGGTTGTAAAAAAATACATCAAGCCACGAATCCAGCTGACAATCCCAACTAGTTTTTTCCGCTGGGTAGGAACTCATTCTCTTGAGACCTAATGGTTTTTTTTGCCATATTTGGGTTACGCAAGAATTGATTATGTAAATACATTAGTACGTATACGTATGTCACTGAATACGTATGTCGTTTTTGTGGATGAGGAAAAATATTATTATCTCCTTGGTGTGATTGAATAATAAATCAAATTGATGAATCGCAGTATTTTGATATCCGCAAATAATAATTAATTCCTAATTAATTACTAGCTGTAGTTATCTCATCCCCCTTATACTTATGTATATAGGAAAATGCTGAAGTTTCTTTATTAGTCATGTTTTCTGGCAGCTGGATATTCATTTTGAAAAGTTAGATTTTAGTAGTATCAAAATTATATTCATTATAAATATTCATTCATATCATAAGATGATTTTTCGAAGCAGATTATCTGACGCTCGGTCATTTCGAACACAAAATTTAAAGGAAATATTTTTTTCTAAGGACGTTATCATATTTTAAAAAAATATAATACTAAATAATTCCAACAACATCAGTGCTGGGGCGGGCGTACACATTTTTTTAATGTTGGGAAGATACTATTCGTTTTATATTGGAAAAACAAAAGTTAGTAAATTAAAAAAGTTTTTTTTTCTAATTTTAGTTCTACTGGGAGACACATATAACTAAAGATTATAATAAATTTTAGTTCAAGGAAATACATGCAGTAATTTTTAAAAGGTATCAAAGTTTGTATACATACAGTCCTTAGCAGAGAAGAAAAATATTAAAAAATCAATTTAAATTACAAGATGTGTTTTTATTTCGACAGGCCGTTCTAAATGGCCTGTCGACTGATTTCGTTGTTTCGTTGACCTTTTAGCGTGAAAAGGATTTCAACTTTCAAAGTGGTATTCATTATAGTCTTTGTATGGATCGCGGTTTTTTATTTTACCATCTGAAATTATTAAATCAACATTTAAGAAAGTAATTTGAGATTTAGAAATGGTATGACTGAAATTAAAAGATCCGATTTTTTTAAGTCGTCAAGATAGGTTATTTAGCGTAACTTTTCCGTGTGGCCAAATCATTTTAAAGTTTTGCATACGAAGGTGCCATTCGAGTGCCATCAAACTAAAGGGAATGCTATGAGTAATTGAAGGCACCTTTGTATTGTATTAATAACAATTTCGTATTATATTAAGTATTGTCTCGACAAAAGTTTAATCCTAATGGGGCCGGGAAATCCACATGGACGTGTATTTTTTTTAATCGTTAGCTAAGCATATTTGGAATACTCTAATGAATATAACATAGGTGGTAGTTAGTTAATTATTATTTATGTTATTATTGACGTTATGGATATTTATTTATTTATTTATTTATTTAAGAATAATTTACTATAAAACATTGATTAGCTTACAAAAATAACAGGAACCGAATGGCAAAACCTTAACCTTTTGCTTATTTGTTTCTGTCACCCAACTGGGACTAGCCCGTTCTAGGGTGGACAGGACTCCAATATTACAATTCAGTTTGCTTGATTGCTTGGTTGCTTACAAATGTACAAGTTTTAGTAAAAAGCTAATGACACTAAAATTGCCATAAAATGTGGTCTTCAGAATTAAATTAAAAATAATAATAATAAAAAAAATTATAAAAGGTAACATAATAAATAAAATGCAATTCCATTATTTAATCGGCAATAAATATAATATAAAATTCGATTAAATAATATAAATAAAGTTATATGTGAGAAAAGAAAGATACAGTCATTAATATTTAATATATGTTAAGTAATATAGGATTGATTATAAAAATACCTTGTCTAAAAAGTATAATTCATTGTCAAAGTCAAATAATTTTTGGTAGTTAGTTGTATGTGTAAAATATACTTAACATATATGTTTAAAAATATGTTAATAATTTGTGCACCTAAAATATATATATAAAAATATATATTTGTTTGGACCCCTAGATTGCAGGCGTTTGCTACTTTGACCAACCCATATTCAAACGACACCTGCATTAAAATAAAAAACAAGATCGCGATGCATCTCGGTGACGCAACTCGTCGTCGACTAGGTCGCACCACTCGCCGCTCCAGTGACAGTGTACTATGTACAGCGCCGTTGGCAGCCGCAACCGCGTCGCCGCAGCAGCGCAAGGCAACGCAACGCAACGCCCCCCAATCGGTTGTTTTCAGCCGTCAGTGCGGCCGCTAGCTCCGCAACGGGCGGCCGTTGGCCGGCGCTCTTCCTATCACACGCTACTTTAATCACGTTTCGCACGAGACGCGCGCGATCTCCTCCCCGAGTGTCATAGTGATCGATCGCGCCAATCGTTTTGTGCCCTTTCATGCTTGAACCACCTTCATCATGAGGCGGAACGTTAAGGTTGTGATCGGCTTTGCCGCCATCTGGATGTTTGCAGTCGTTTACTACATACAATCTGATACTACACCTCAAAAGGTATTTAATTTACCAATTTAATCTAAGATACACACCAACAATAATCAATCATGAAAAGAAGGGATGAAATATCTCAATTTTCATTATATCCTAAATATCTGCAACTTTTCCTAGTAATGGAACTATCAAAGCCAATGCTTGCATTTAAATTAAATATTCAAAAGGGCCTAAATATTTTTTCATCCACTGAAATGAGAAAAAGGTTGAAATTCAGAAAACTGTTTCATCAAAGTTAGTCTATATGTTTGACTTACGAATTCGACTGTTCGACTAATAAGTATATACTAAACTAATTATTTATTTTTTATCATAGATAAATAAAATTAACGATATTGACTGAATACTACATTAACACTGTTTATGCGCCAATGTATTATCAGCTGATTTCTGGCAAGAGTCCCGATAGGTATATCGCAGTCGGAATGAAACGGCACGCGATTTTAGAGAGTGACATCGCTACGGAAAGGGGAATGTTCACAGGGGTTGCGGAAGCGAGACAGAGACGACAATATACGGTCGTCTCGCTCGCAAGATCAATATGTCTACCCTATCGGGGGCGGGCGGGCGGCTTAGGGCGGCGCGGTGACAGCTGCAAAAGATATAAATTGTTTACCATATTATATGAAGATAACTCTAAAATAGCTAAATTAATGTGATTATTTTTATTAGACAGAATTTGGTGTCTTCTCAAAATATAACTTGTTATTTATTGAAATAATGATTAAACTGTGAAACTTTTCATAGTCTAACACTCTCTATTGAGAACCTTTGTACTTGCTAAAATTCCATATTTTGCTTCAAAACATATTGGTATTGAACAGATTTCTCGCGAGATATTACCGGTATTGCAGATTTTGCTAGCGTCTTCGGTGGTTTTAATGTCGGATTTAACATTTTAACAAGTTTACATTGTCATAATTGTGTTTGGAAATAATATTAACAAATTCCAAATGCACGTTTATGATATCAGTATAGGTTACTTAAATAATAACCCACGAAAGTAGAACAAGCTTTGATATATTGCACTACAAATTGTGAATAGGTGAATTGAAATCTTTTACGAGTAGGGGAGAGAAGGGCAGGTCTGGCCGTTATCCTTTCTTAAATGTAAAATGAATTTTTATAATGCCTTTAGACATCCGACGTGATGCTTTTATCGATTTGTTTTAGAAAATACATATTTTTGTTCTAAATCTTGTAATATTTTTTAAAGATGTATATTTTTAACATTTCCATTTAAAAAGACCGATCTTCTTGCTTCAGTCAGTGATGCCAACACTTCATTTTTGAGAATAACAATTTTGTTTAAATTTTATTTATCAAATTATTCTTGGTTCTCTTTTTATTGCATAAGAAAACTTTTTTGGCATTACTTTGTATTCGATGTAGGCCAAGAATAAACTATTGATATATATTGAAACTACTAGAATAATCGTATTTTCTGAGACACGAAGGAATGCCAGTTAACCATAGAAAGATAATCTACGTCAAAATGACTCCCGCGCCGACGAAATTTTGCTGTAACTTTTTAAATTGTGTGAATCCGGTGACGTGCATTCCGGACATCTCAGTCCGCGCCGGGAACTAGCGAAGGGCGTACGTGTCAAACTGGTAAGTTCCCGCCATTTCGATATTTTACCGCCATAGGAGTCAAAATGACGTATGATTATCTTTTACGTGACTTTTACGATTTTTGATATAGCGTATAAGTTAGTTTTTTTTTGTTGGATCAGTTTGTTTTTGCTGTTTTTGGCACTTGTTTTTGTTTTATAGAGAGCTTGAACGTACATTCAGTAAAATGGCGAGAAGAAATTTAGACGAGGAAGGCATTCTGGCTGCACTTTTAGATAATGAGGAGGAGGCCATATCCGCTGATACAGACAGTGAAGTCGAAGATCACCGGCTAAAATGGTGTATTTACTATCATCATGTGACGAAGATGCTTCTGCCAATGAAACAACCGGCAAACCAGAAATGATTATGTTCTAAAATCAAACCAAGGCACCACCCCGGTCACGCTAGACCAAATGTGTTCCATAATGTCCTGTAGTAGAAAGACAAATAGATGGCCCATGGCCGTTTTCTATGGGATGATAAATATTGCCTGCATAAATGCTTATATTATATACTCCCACAACGTTGACAGTAAAGATGAGAAGGCTCTGAATCACAATAAATTTATGAAAAACCTAAGTAATGCTCTTACATTGCCCTTTATGACGAAGCGATTGGATATACCAACTTTGAAAAGGTATTTACGGGACAGTATCGCGTCTATCGTGCCAAAAAACCCTCAAGATCAAGAAAAAGAGCGTCCCGAGGTACCAGCAGCCAAGAAACGGGCCTATTGTAAATATTGCCCTTCCAAAATAAAGAGGAAGGCGAATGCCTCGTGCATAAAATGCAAAGCAATAATTTGGCGAGAGCATAACGTTGACATGTGCCAAAAATATTTTCAGTGATGTTTCAATAGTTATTATCTAGTTTAAGGACAATCATATCTGATGTTACTTGAATTATAAGATAAAAAGGTTGATTAATGTAATAGGTAAAAAAAATACATACTGAAGAAAATACTGTTCCTATTTTTTGGTAATTTTTCAGAAGTTTGAGTTTTGTTGTAATTTTCTTAATAAAAAGTAAAAGTAATTTCGCAAATATCGGATGTTTTATTTAATTATACATGATACAACACATATCTTTTTAATTTATTAAAATGTATAAAAAACTGTTGATTTTACAGCTAATTAAACCTATGGAGTCAATTTGACGTATGATTATCTTTAACGTACAACTCAATATGATTATCTTTCTAGGGTTAAATAAGAGAGGTGATCAGAGATTGTTTTTAATTATGGTAATATGCATCGCTGTGACATCTTACCCTGTGCAGTTTATATGTGTTAGAGCCCTCGATTTGTCTCGAACTTGCTGTCGATTTCTATATGACCATATTACGGAATATCGGTTTCTATATGACCATATTACGGAATATCGTAGCAGACTGCAGTGGCTTACCACCAGGGAGACGAGACAAAGAACTCTCTGCCTCTTATATAGAATCCTCGCGGATGGCGTGCCGCTTTATCTTGCCGATAGGTTCACCGCGTTATCGGCGCACGGCAATAACCTGTTATCCATCCCTGGTCATAGCAGTGTTTTTTTTTCATACTGCTTCTCCGTGGAAGCTGCACAACTCAGAAATGCTTTACCAAATGATGTTAGAACAGTCCCCAGCATCTCCTCGTTCAACGCCAGGCTCAAGAAGCATATAACCCTAAAATCTATAAATTAACCAATCCACCTCTCCCCCTCCTTTTCGCTTCCCTTTCCTTCCTTCCTCTCCTTCCTTTCCTCTGCGTCCTTATTTAATTTTAGTAATTTGTTTTACTTTTTTTATTATCTGTCTCTTTTTAGTTTCTGTTTGTTTCTTTTTATCATTTGTGTTTTTATTGTTCTTTTGCGTAGCCAACGTTCTAAATATGTTATAAACTTAAGCTATAGGTTAGCTGATAGACATTGCTGCAAGGCAATAAGCTCGCCTTTTTTATTTAAAATAAAGAGTTTATTATTATTATTATTTTATTATTTTTAAATTAGTCACTCATTATACCATTATCAAGTGAACAAGTCCATTATTATGCAATGATCTAGAGCGGTCCGAATTTAGATTGAGTGGCACAGACTATATAAGTCAATGTTATATATACCCTGAGTAGACCAGACTATCACCAAGAAACTTGTCTGTTTCCTGTGTAGTTTCAGTGCCTTACATATTTTACAACAAGTATTGTATTAAAATATATTAACCAAGACTCATTATAGGCATCGATCAATTGTGTAATTTCACCTTGTGACTAATATGCTTGATAACGAGGAACGCCCACTGTTCTTAATTAAACCTTGCGGCACAATCCTGATACAACCGCGAAAAATATAACATTTTTTTTATTTTAAATAAACCAAATGTGTAAGCTTAGATAGTCAATATTTTTCCCTAGATACTAACTAGTCTAAACATAATTGTTATTCATACTTCTAGGTTTGTTCCACGTTTATTGATTCTTTACTCCTGGCAGTTTTATTTACTCAGATGGAGGGAGTGGCGATAATCTTATTAAACAAATTATTAAATTAAGTAAAAAGCCGAATTTACCTTGTTGGTATTAACTTTTCCATTGCTTGTCAGTTTATTATTGCAAATACGTATATAATGTGTGTCCATAAAAATATCTGAAGTTGTTCAATAAAGTCAGTGGCCTCCAAAATATAAAACCAGAAGTAGAAATATACTTTCATTTCCCAAGTTCCGATTAGGAATATCTAGTGTATTCATTTCTACAACAGAATCTCCCACTGAATCCTATTTTATCAAAAACGTCAAAAAGCAGACCAAAAGATGAAAGACTAGGCACTCAATTGATAGAAATAACTGGTTGTAATGAAACTTATTTTTCAGATTGACTTCGCTACGTGTAAAATAATGTCAATAATAGGATTTTTTCTGTTATCAAAACC
Source organism: Micropterix aruncella (assembly GCA_944548615.1). Lineage (NCBI taxonomy): Eukaryota > Metazoa > Arthropoda > Insecta > Lepidoptera > Micropterigidae > Micropterix > Micropterix aruncella. Next base: position 8,778,121 of record OX155953.1, on the reverse strand, counting down.
CTATGTTTCTGTTCTTTTCTTACTCTATTGTTTCTGGTTGATGTATTCAACAGACTTCAAAAAAATGGTGTCACTCTAAAACTTTCCCGGCAGGTAGCCAAGAGCTTATGGAAAGATTTTGAGTGTGATGTCCTTTCGGGTTGACCTAATTGAAAGGGATAGTCGGTAACGAGCGCGGATAGGGAGAATGCAATACAACCAACGCGTTTGATTCAATCGTTAACGCAAATATACTGGCCAGAGAAAAATAATGTGGTTGTGACCTAAACAAGGTATTTGTGTAGGTACCAAATTTCAAGTCTGTTTGTCGTGCGTTCCCTAGTGGACCGATTTCAACCACAACCTTTTCAACTCTTGCCATGTCACACACAGACACATAGGTAGACAGATAGACAGACAGGCACACAGACAGGCTTCCATCTGGAAATAGTCTTAATCGTCTCAAGGGGGCTCAAAATTTATATTTCCGTTTTCATCTCGAAAAAAAATTTGGCGCTTTCACAATACTTTCCCTTCTGGTCAGTTGGTGGCCCTGTAAAATAATAGTTCCAAAAAAGTAGCCATCTACTTCTCCTGACAGTACTATTATTGTCTCTTGATTTTTACCAAATGCACGCAATGTACGTTGAACTAGTTGATGATTCTATTTGACACTACAGACGTTTTAAAAAAAATGTTCAGTAGTGCCCCAGTCTCCCTTACACATATCGCTGCAGAATCTCTATCGAAGCACACCGAGCACTCTCGATTCATATCAATCAAGATACCGCGAAGCGACGAGTCAATGGTGTAGTTACTGCGCTCCAGCGCATTGCATAAACTCCGCCGTTTAACGAATTTGTATTGCGCATTTTCAACGCTTGCAAATCTCAAAGCTCTGAAATGGATTAGCCATTACACGAACAGCCTCTTTGCCAACGTCGCGGCGCATCAAAATGCTCACTTTATTGAGAAACTCATCATCACTCTGAGGTAATGAATGGGCAGCACCAAAGCCAATCAATTTCTCTGTTTTTTTTTCTTTTATGCGTTAAATCCATCCGTCCAATCGTGTGACATTTTGACCCAAATGAAATGTCGACCTTCAGCGCTACAATTCTTCAATGTCTCCCCAGTGCAGCCGCGTTTCTATTTATTGTCAATGGAAAAGATCTGGGATCTGGGATCTATGCTGGATTCAAAATAGGTGGTTAATGCTCTAAACAACTAATGAATGATGAAAAGTGTGTTTAGTGATATTTCGGGTCAAGCGGTTATCAAGCCATATGGCATTTCAGACATAAAACAATTGTTTGTAATTTGAAATGTAAAAAACCGAACATAGATAAAAGGGGTAATTATTATGGAAAGGTTTAAAAATGAATTAACCGCGGGAATATTGTGCACCCGAAGTTTCGGCGATGTTGCAACTGCCGTTGTCCAGGGTAGGCAGGTTAGAGCAGTCTACCATGGACAACGGCAGTTACAGCATTGTCGAAACGTCGGGTGCTACAAAGTTCACACGTAAATTCGTTTTAAACCATTTTATAATGTCAAACAATCGCGACAGTCTTGGATTGCAAATGTACACCATAACTAATACACCATAACAAGTAAAAGTACACCATAACTAACCGAGCAAAACATTTTCACTAAATGAATGATAATTTATCTTTCCATAGACCACCTAATGTTAGATCAATATTAAGCAATACAAAAAATAAACAAAATTATTCTTTTGGTAATAATAATTTGGCCTTCAGCCTTGTGGCAATCAACGTTTATAACATTTGTCCTATATTATACCAAAATGCTTCTCTTACTAGTTCAAATACAATTAATACTTACAAAGTTCCTTTATATCGCAGTTGCAATTCTAAAAAAATAGTATATTGACTGTTGTGCAGAACCTGCAATACATTTTATATTGGGGGTCACAAGAACACTGCTAAATATTACATTAAATAATCATATGGCTAGTGTAGGTAATAGAAGCCAGCTCTCAATAGCTTTACATACTAGAACTAAAGCGTATGAACAATGATCTAATTGCTTTGATCGAGAGGCTGCTAATTCTAATGCTTGATTCAGCTTTTGAAATGTTCCAGGAAAGGTACGAAGTGGGTAGTCCTTCAACATAAGATACATTGTTTGTAAGGGGCTGCCACAGTCACAACTAGGGTCATCCCTAAGCCCCCATTCATGAAGCATGTCGCTACTTAGTTCGTGACCAGTGATAAGCCGTTTTACTTCCAATCGTGATTATGTGTACAGGCTGGAAATTATGTTCTGTCTAGGTTCGGAAATGAGGCTCTAGAGATCTGTTTTTAATTATTCCAATCTTTGTCTCCAAATGACAGCTGCATCGAAATTTTCCTCATACAGCTCTATAGCAGCGTAGTTTCCAATGCGGTTTCCAAGGTGGTAACCAAGATGGTTTCCTGGATTTAAATCAGAGATTTCTCTCTGTTCGTATGTGGCGATGTATAGGAATGTGCACTTTTTATGCGTGAATGTCGGGCGGGGTGTTATAGCTTAAAACCGGTAACCATTGCTCTGGCATAGACTTAACCGCACCAGATATTGGGCTCGATTACGTTTCTACGTGAGCTAAAATCGGAAATTAGTCCGTGTGAACGAGACAGGGCAATACGCTAGAGCGGAATGTGAGATAACTGGTTGTCACTTTTTCGCATTAAAACTGCCCGCCAAGGTGAAATCTTACACCGCACGAAATATGCTCGAATTTATTCGGACGAGTATAAGTTCGGCAGGTAGTATTTATCGACGATCGTTCGGTTCATTGCTCTATCTCGTTCGCTTGGACTAATTTTAGTTTTAGTTCACAACGAAACGCAATCGGGCCCATTATTCGCTTAAATTCGTTAACCTCGGTATCTACACAATTGGTATGAACACTATTCAACCATACACCTAATGCTTCCGTGGAGCTTTGGCCTGATAACTTGTTTGTTATCGGGTCGGCTCAACTCACGGTTCAACTCTCATCCAATAGTCTCCTGGAAGAGGGACTAACCTGGAGAGGACTCTGTCAATATGATTGTATTTAGTAATGTCAATAGTTGTAAAAAATATACTAAAAGTAATAATCAAAGATTACGTTCAACTCCCATCCGGTAATCTTTACGCAGAAAAACTAATATATAGGGGACTCTGTCAAAATGATTAGATTTAGTAATGATAATAGTTCAAAAAAATGTTGTAATAAAAATAATCATAGAAGATTCAATAGTGTCAAAAACCCTAATAGTATAAATTTATCTCTTAATAAGAATATCCTGGAACTTTTCCTTTCTCTATCACTGAAAAAACAGTAACTATTTTTACGATCTTGTCACTTTCACCATGTGTATAATAATAATAATTCACTCTCACGTGACTAAATTAACAACATTCAATGATCACATATAACAGAAACATTATAATCGCCTCACCGTAATATCCACTGAGAATTGACCTTAATGAGAATTGTGCGTGATGAACAATATCTTTATTTCTTCGCACATCTTCTTGAGAAACTTTAACGAAAGCCACGTATTCCTTTTAAGTGTCATCCGTTTCATGATTAGCGAATTGTTAATTAAGTTCTACTCTATAATGATTAAATAATTGCTCATGTTCTAGGAGTGAAACACAGTCCGCTGGATGCATGGAAAAACAAAACATCCACGGTAGACTAGTTTCCAATATATTTCCGGTACAGTTGCTAACGGCGACAGCCTTCAATTAAATTCGCACTAAATTGGAAAAAGAATGGCATTCAAATTATTATTCGATGAGTCGAAGCGTGTAACCAAACCCGTTAAGGGGAAACTAGTATAGCCAATATAGTGAACTAGAGATCTTCGAATAAAAAAGTGGCGTACTATAGCTTATTGTAACTCAAGGCACTCTAGTAGATAAAAGATAATTAACTGATTTAAAAAGCGGTCGCCTAGTTCACCTTGATTATTCGCGTTTATAGCTCTATCATTTTGTCATTTCTTGTATCACATAATAAGATGAATCTCACTTCCTCCGGTTGATTATAATTTCAGAATTTTATTGCGGCTATATTTCATTGATGATTGACGGGTTGTCCAAATCATTGGTATATTATTATAATTGGATTTAAATAACGCGTATTTATTTAAAACTGTTTCTCGATTTATGAGATGTTTCCACCTGCGTCTAATGCCCCCCTCTACACGTTTGCCGCATCGCTGCTAAGGTGCAAGCGAGTCGGCATCACTCGTCACGTGTGAAATATGTATGGGAAAAAGCGAGTAAGACATAAGCGATGCGGCCAACCACTGGTCAACGTGTATTGTTCCTCATAAATTATTCCATTGAGATCACATCACTTCGGTCTTGGATTAATTCTTAGCATAATATCTACAAGCCTTTTAAAAGATTCTCAGAACCCTCAGAAAATTACTAGCATAATAAGTTTAACCACAGTAGGTACCACTTCAATTCTAACAATATAATTTCATCACTCGCCGAAACTTGCAATGTTCATCATATCCGGTATATTCTTCCGCCGTGTAATACCCACCTAATGAGATCAGAGCGTAAAGTACAATGTCGTAATGTGCAAGTAGCCTGCATTACACAACCAGATCCAATCCGTAACATCGCCTTGTTACGATAGAAGTAAGTCCGGCGCCGGGCGTTAAAACGATTCGTGCCGCATACAATTGAAAATGCAGTGGTAATCCTTTGCTCGTTCGTAGCTAATTGTTGAAGCTGATCGGAATTAGAATTACACCGTGGCTCTTTGCAACATTTGGTGAGTAGTGTATGGTACCTTGGCGTTTCTGAAACTGCAATAAGCATATAAAAATATTAGAATTTAACAAAGTTTACCGAAGTAGTCTACTTGCACTGTTTTTTCGTTTGAGGATGAATTTTAAGACTCATATCGCTGTCGATATTTTCCATCTCTCTCGGTCTCACGACGTAGCAGAGGTCATCTCGCTCGCACGCGCCTCGCACTAATGCTTGAAAATGCCTGTTTTATTTGTTTACTGGAGATAATTCAATACATTTCAAATTTAATCCTAATTTGAAGAACAAATAGCTGAACAATTCTTTACAATGTTCAACGTAACATACCTGACCATAAACGTATGTTGTTTTTTTTTTCAATTTTGTTTTTATACTTACTATTGTGTGATTATTTTTTGTATAGAGTGCCTAAGATGACTATTAATATTCTTATAATTAATATTTATTTTATATGTAGGTATACTCATGTACATGGATTCAGCTCTATTTTTTTTATTTTATTTGTCTGCCGTGTAAAGCCGACTTTAGTCAACGCTATTGTCAAATTAATATTTCTGCTTTAATAGTTTTATATCTACATATTAATATATTACTAGCAACTGGCGAACTCTAATATGCTATAATTAGCTTTAATTGATAATTCATGCATTTATTGTACATTCAGAATGAATAAATTGAATACTGAATACTGAATATTTTGAAGAAGACATAGCTGCTATTCCTATATTTAAAGGATCAATACAGACGAGCACGAAATTCCTACTGATGTCAGTAGGTACCCTGATTAAACCGGGCGGCATACTATGTTTAAGAAATATCAAAAATTTGGGGAATTTAGCATCAGTGTTGTTTATAATAAACACAAATATATCTATCTATATAAAAATGGATATGGTATACTTCATATCCGTCCCTCTGTCCGAGCTTAATGGACTACGAAACCGTTTGACCGATCACCATGAAAGTTGGCACATATATGTATATTTTATGAAGAAGGTTTTTATGATACCCGCTTTGTTGTAACTTACCACTAGATGGCGCTGCAGCACATACAATTCTTTACCGCTCAACCAATCGCCATGAAAAGTGGTATACATATATGAACACACATAATATTATCGCGCTATTAACTGTATTATAATTTGCCACCAGATGGCGCTGCAGGACATCAACTTCTATACTGCTCAACCGATCGCAAAATTGGTATACATAGACGTTTGAGCTCGCGAATATTTTTTGCGCTACTGTAACTCGCCGCTATATTGTACTCGCTATATAGTGTAAATCGACACTAGGTGGCAATGAAGCACATCAACTTATATACTGTTCAACTGATTGCCATGAAAATTGGTATACATAGGTATTTAAACACGGATATAGCACAGCCAACGCCGGATAATACCACTAGTATATAATAAATATTACTCATATCTAAAAATTCCTCCACTAAATAAATAACAGACTTTTTGAAAGTAAAACCGCGACTTTTCGAAGTAAAACAGTAATTTTGTATTGCAATTTTCTATTTTAATATATTGGTTAAAAGTCGGAGTTGGAGAACTTTCACCATTTATATGGAATCGGATATTGTTAGGCAATGTTGTCGTTATAGACTTAGATTTATAATAATAAAAGGTTACACAATAACTGATATTAGTTGTCCATTTATAATAACAACGTTCGCTAATAAAAAATACCATTTTCGTCCGAACTGATTTAAGCATGTTGCTTTATAACTGTATTTGGTATGATCATTCATAAATGAACATATGTGACATACTGTCGTTTACTACGCTATCATTACTTTTATAACCAATCGGGACAGATGTAGCAAACAACCTTTATCGTACTATAAAATTACTGACAAAACTCCGCCCTATTTCCCAAGAGCCTCTCGATTGTTGGTACCCTTACGAAAGGTCGCTGCGCCAAGAATTGCAATTGCTCCCACGTAGCCGTTACTCGCGCAGATAGAGAAGGTGCTCCCCGACCGGATTCGGAGAGCAACTTTTACTGCCAGACGCGATTCCATATTAGGGCCATTCGCGCCGCATGAGGATGCGTGGGAACGGGAATCTTGCCAGAAATATCGCACATAGTTATTTGCAAAAGAAAGTATCGTACATCCGCGGGGTGCTATTCCACAAAATGGCAGTTTGTAGGTATCAACTTTTCTAAAAATTATAATGTAAAATTAACATCGTTCGTTAACGTATCCGGACCAGGCTAGGACACGCTTCTCCAAAAATATGTGGCCTGGATGGGCTTGTCGTTCGCCTCTTCTAGGTCCTGGTAGGTGATGAAGGTTGACAACCGCCGACAGAAAAGTAATAATAATAATAATAATAAAAACTCTTTATTGACCATAACGGGTACAAATGGCGGGCTTATTGCCATAAACGGTATTATCCTCCAGCCAACCAGCAGGTAGTAATAACGTTTGTTCGTGGCACAAAATATTTTTTTTTATTGAATTCAAAGAATACATATACATACACATGCATACACATACATTTATACATACAATACATAAAGTGCATAATAATATAAATGACACATAATATCCATATTATACATATACATAATAATTAAAAAAAATATAGACGTAGGATCAGCTTATATTATTTTGAGAGCAGATATAGCTTCAGCCGGGAGCGAAACGCACTCGAGCTAACGGTATCCCGTATATTGGAAGGCAGGTTATTCCATAATCTTGCGGCATATACAGCAAAGGAATAGGTGAAGAAAGCTGTGTGATGCTGAGGTATACATAGAGTATTCATTAACTGAGACCGTAATGGCAGTCCGTGATAAGATAACACGCGGAATTCGGATTTTAGGTACGACAGAATAAGTGGATTGTTGAGTATTTGCAGGTCTCTGCGTTCGCGTATCTTGAGCCAATTTAGTTTAGTACGGAACTCTGAAATACGGTCGTATTTTTTGAGCCCGTACACAAATCAAACACAAACATTCTGGAGCCGCTCTAATTTGTCTAGGAGAACTTCGTGGGCATCAAGGTAGCATATATCCGCGTAGTCAAGTAACGGGAGTAGCAAGGATTGTGCCAGAGTTTGGCGAGTGCTTAAGGGCAGGAAGTTTTGTAGCCTCTTAAGGCTATGAAAACTGGCATAAAGTTTCTTGCTGACCGCCGTTACTTGATCATGCCAAAAAAGATTTTTGTCAAAAATAATACCCAAGTTCTTTACAGAAGGGTCTTCATCCTGCAGTGTTCCACAGCATATTAGATTATCTGTGAAGCCCCAGCGGACGAGACTGGCTCGGCATCTTTTCACACCCGCCTTCAGTCTGTTAAGACTACGCCAGGTGGTATAGGGGAGATAGGATTCCGGTGCTACCAGTTTCTTTACATCCTCGCCAAGTACTGCCCTCCATTGATTAATATGGTTGGAATAGTGACTACCTTGGGACGGTTGTGTACGTCTCAAGAATGATTTTCGCGATTCAAGGCGATTGTGGTGTAGTTCTTATCTTGGGTCGTCTATCACCTGAAGGCGTTAGTCAAAATATCACGACGCTTTGGAGGATGAGCGGATAAAGCTTTTCGCCGAAGGTAGTTTAGAGGCAACTGGAGGCATGATAATACATATTTACATAAATGGTTATGATGTATTTTGACATAGTCAGATGAAACGTCCCAAACCATCGTTTATCCTAAAAGTTATTGTTTTTATCCATATTGCCAGAACATTTGTAATTTTACAAAAGCATGTTTCAGCCATTTACATAATATATGATAACAAAATTATTCATAATTTTTTTTAGAAGAATGATCGCTGTGAAAATATATGGTTTTATTTCTAACTAAAGCAGGGCTAACTATACTAAAAACATGATATAGAACTATTACCTAAAATATTGGCAAATGCATCCTATATACAATTAAATATATTTAAAAAATTAAAAAACACTACCTCGTTACAGACAGTGAACTATTCATTTTATTTTTTTTTTATATATTTGTGGTTTATGTATTTATCCATACATAATATACGTATATTTTCGGAACATTACTCAATCAGACCTGTCATTTGATACTAAACTAGTTATATTTATGTTTATTTATTGACATTTGGATATTTACACATCTACTTACTATCAGTTAAGGTACGCTATGACACTCAGGATTACATAATGATTTTAACAATACTTCACACTTCTAAATCCGTTCAATCGTTTAGAAGTTATGGTGGAATAAAGAAACGGAAGACATACGTACCTGAATCCTGAACACATTACACTCCTTTTTTTTTTAGGAAGTCGTGTAAAACATAAAACATTACCACAAATTACAATATTAAAAACTACAACTCCCCACAAAAGTTTAGTAAACTAAACTCAACACGAATTGCAGCATGATCAATAAAGTATCAGAGATAAAACACTTCCGAAGACTATCGCGGTTGTTTGACAATTAAACAAGAATAATAACGGATTTACAGCGTGAAATTTGTAGCATCCGATGTTTCAACGATCTTTGCAACAGTTAGATGCTACAAACGATGCGGTACATCCGTTTAACATCTTATCTTATATAAAATCTTTGTAGGTTCAGAAGACATTGTGCGCAAAAGAAAATACAAGACGGGCTACCCAAGTAAACCGAAATTTCCCTTTCATATATTTTATTACAGTTAACGATAAATGGACACTAAAACTATTACTATTATAAGTATATCTATTGGTTACTTAAATGGATTAATAAATACTTAGGTTATAGCCGTTAAAATGACTTTTACGAGTAATAGATAATAATACTTTCTACGTTTTTATAATAGTCAGTCAAGAGAGAAGAGCTTCGACTTTTCGGAGGCATTCTATAAGGTTAATCATTCCATTATTCTTTAAAAATTGCTGCTCTGGGAATCAGAGGTGACTTATTTTAATGGATTTCGTCGTCTTTTAGGAATAGGACACAAATTGAAGTAGTCGATAGGTAGTATAGTTGTGTACTAGATTTCGAGTCGTGGTTTCAGATAAACCTCTCTGATTTGCACCATGGTTTCTATTCGGGCCTCTTCTTTTTCTGTTGAATAGTCTACCCTGGACAACAGCAGTTGCAACATCGACGATGAAATCAGCAGTATTGTCAGACACGCCTGAAAAGAATGCACGTCGGGTGCTACAAACGTCACGCGGTAAATTCGTTTTATCCTATTTATAACTCTTTATATTTTATTAAAACCTATAAATTAATAAAACTGCGCGTTATCCATTTTGTTTATTTCCGTCCTTATCTAATAATCCCTATCTTTAAGGCTCCATGATACATATACATTCACAAGACTAATTCTCACGCCCTATCTATAATTTTCTATAGGTACTGGCAGTGTTGGATCTCCGGCTACCCAAATTTCAAGTATTTGGCATCAATTGCACGCCTGCTAAAAAAATCGTCAAGTCCAATCAGCCCGCATTGGCGACTCTCACGATCGGGCATAATCGTGAATGGAATATCGAACAGTTTGTTTTTAGCTTTAGTCCGGGAAAGTTCAGCATGTGAGACAAACACACGATCGTCTCGTGCATCGAAATGACCTTCTATAATTTTAAATTCGCTTGACGCCATTAGGATTCAAGTGTGGTATTTTCAGTGCGACTTGCGGGTGTTAGCAAGCGAACTACATTTCACTCATTTTCGGTTTGGAAATGCAGCAATGAAAAAGGATATTGCGACCAATTGGTCAGTCTACCGAAAAAAATAAACGTATATTTGTTTGTTTGTTTGTTTATACTCTTTATTGTGAAATTGTCACAATGGGCGGGTTTATTGTCATATGACAATCTCTTACAACCAACCCTATTATGACGTGTTATATGTATGTGTGTGTGTAACATGTCTGTAAGTTTGTGTCTTGTGTGTACCGAATAAAGATTATTGGAGATTCGGAATCAGCGTGGCGAATATAGTTTGTTTGTTTGTTTCTACTCTTTAATGTGAAATCGCAATGTCGGGTTTATTGTCATATGACAATCTCTTACAACCAACCATACTATGACGTGTTTATATGTATGTGTGTAACTGTGTGTCTTGTTATTGCATTCGATCGACAGAATCGAAAATGCAATTCCGTTAATTTGATCGCAACGGAAAATGGTGACCCAGCCGGGAATCGAACCCGGAACCTTACAGTGTAAGATCAGGCGACCTAACCACTATGTCACCGGGCCGTATGTCATATTAAAGGTTTTCTATGTACTTCCCTTTTTTCTAAGAGTATTAAATTTAATTCCATTGCACAATTGCTCCATTGCACGTGTACCTAAAATGCCTATTCGCCGGTTATAGAGTATTTTCCCTGTTTTAAATAAAAACTTTTTTATACCAAAAGCGAGTAACAAAAAAAATAAAGAAACAACTGTATATTTAGAAGTAGTGGCTTTATACCAAATCGTAGTGGTTATGTCAAAAAATATAATAATTATAATTACAATAATAAAACGCTTTATTCGTTAGAAAAGGCGAGCTTATTGCCTGCAGGCATTATATTAGAGCTATCGTATTAGAATCGCAATATTTTAGATGAGAATCGATGTAAAAAGTAATCTTTTTGAACTCACAGAATTAAGAAAACACGGTATGGTATTTTTCTATGACGCACTGCAGCGCACATCAAAGATGTATTCACTCTACATAAAAGAGCCGTACACAGATGATAGTGGGTGTTGGTCCCAGGCACAGAATTAAAATAAAAATTGCTTGTGTCACCCCAAGACTCTCCCGGCAAGTAGACAACCCCCCCCCCCCCCCCGCGTCAACCTATCCTCTCTCCGCCTGCCAATTCGTTATATATTTGTAGTATTTTCTGTGGTGTCAAGAGGTATTTTTCCAAAAAATATTCAGTTTTCTTTTTAATATGGCGGACTTTAAATATCATTTGTGTCGCTTGTATAAGAGATATTTCAACCAAAATTTGACAACGTGACTTCGGGCCAACAAGGCATCCGAAATATGACTAGCGAGCCCTCTGGTGGATCAATTTCAACCACAATCTTTCCAACTCATGCTATGACCAAATGGTGCATGAAAATTTCAGCTCAATGGGATGAAGCGTTTTATTGCTATCGTGGTGGATTACACACAGACAGACACACACAGACAGACTTTAGTCTGGAAATGGTCATAATGGTCTCGGGGAGGGGGGGGGGGTCATAATGTATATATCCGCCTTCATCTCGAAAAATAATTTTAGCGTATTCACAATACTTTACCTCCTCGTCGGTTGGTAGTGCGGTAAAGTAAGAGAGAGATTATTTCTCTCAATCCTACCCCTTCCTGCAAGTGACATCTATCGTGGTGCCTCCAAGGTCACAAATCGCAAATTCTCATGCCCTGACAGACACAGGCCAGACTGTTTTCGTTTTCGGAATGAATTCGCGAAAGCCTCACTCGTGACAATCGTACGAACTGTGGCCGACCGACATGACTGTCGCCGCTCTCGAAATGATAAATCGTGACTGTCACTTCGGCATGTCGGGTTATGCTTGCACCATTTCCCCGGTGTACCTAGATTTGTAAAGTCAGCAGAAAATTAGAGAAAGCAATTACATTATTATCTTCTGCTTCGTGCAGTATCATCTTCCATTGGTGGGCTTTAAACAGGTCTACATATTTTATTGCTTATTTCGATAAACGTATGTATTATCCACGTAAAGTAGGTTTCCATATGTCCCGGCAGACCACTTTAGGACCATTGTCCCGGTCGTCCCGGTTTACTCCCAAAATGTCCCGATTGAACTCCCTAAATGTCCAGTCATTCACACAGTTGCAACGTTTAAAATCGTTCTGTAAGAATGCTGCTTTGGGACTTAATGGTCCCTTGCTGAGTTGGCCACGAAGACCCATTCTATTCAGGGTTGGTCACACTCACGGGTCAACACCCATCCGGCGGCCTTCAGGCATGAAGTGCGAGCCCGGGTAGGACTCTAGCCTTAGGACTAGTTTCCCCTAGGAATCAACCTTCTGGCGCTCCTGGACGGTCTGCGCACCGTGCGGCGTAAGCCAATCGACTGTACACTCTGACTAACAGTCGGGGGAGTCTGGAAGCAGTACTGTTTCCTATAGAGCGGGGGTGGTTGCACACCTTACGGCGACTGCTCTTGAAACGAACGTCGGCTACCCGATCCTGGGTGAACAGCCGGGCAAAGGACGCCGTGGTCACCGCTTCGTAAGGGAGAGGACCGCGCAAGCGACCTCGAACTCATAACCAATCGAGAGACTGGAGTAATCTGGTCGCAATGAGAAGCAAGGGCGTGAGTGTAAGCCCGCTGGGTAACACTCCTGGCTCACTCGCGGTTAAGGCGTTTGCCTCTTGCGGGCATGTGGCGGAGCTTGGCGGCGGATTGTTTTGTCCAAGTCTTCTGCGTTCACTTCACGGGAGAGAGAACGACTAATCGTTAAAACTTCCTGAGGTGACGGGTTCGCCCGTTGTAGATGACAACTCTATATGTAAGAATGCTGCCTTGATTTACCGATAAGTAAAATCTAATTAAAGAAGTACATGGTTGTCAATAATACCAACAATTAAACTCATTCTAATCATTTGGAAGCCGCTGAAAATATCTTTTTCGTGCGGAAACAAAATTAACCAAGGCACAGTTGATTTTTTTAAATAACCTCTTTCAGTAGCGTACTTTTTATTTTTGCATATCTAATCCTTAGTCTTCGAAAAACAAATAAAAATAATATAAAAATCTGCGATAGCTGTGGTTTAAAAGCCTTTCGTTTTTACTGACCATATTACTGGTTTTAGTGTACATATATAGTATATATATGGTGTTTAAAGATTGTTATTATTCTATTTTGATTGTTTTTATTTGTCTGATATGGATTTTGCACACTAGATTATTATTTGGAATATTTTGAATTTTTGGTATTCCTAATTTTAAATTATTTTTATTATCTTAGTTTCATTAACATTGGTGTCACTAACATTAGTGTGTATCTTTTGTGTGTGTGTGTGTGCATTCCTCCATGATACCCAAACGCCTAATCCGATTCACCTGAAATTTGGCATTCAAGCATCATTTGGTTATGGCAAGAGTTTAAAAGATTGTTGTTGAAATCGTTCCACCTTTTTTTAACACGCTTTTATTAGCTTGACCTGCTTGAATTAATCTTTTAAGTTAAATTTCAACCACTTCTGATTGTCGTATCAGCATGAAACTTGGTAATTGTGTGTAGATCTGGTGACAATACAATAACATGGTATATTTCTAATTAATTATATTATTTGAGTATAGAAGTGTTTTCTGCACTTTTTCTAGCATGTGTTTTGGTAAATAATTTTTCATAACAATTCTTTTTGGAAATACTGAGAATTATTATTCGATTTGAAGAAAAGCGCTTCACACTTTGACACTGAAGTATTAGTTAGTGAAAATCTATTAGTTTCTCGTTTTTTCTTTTTCCTCGATTAACATTTATAATAGGGTGCTCTATTAATAGTATTCTGTTACTCCAATTTGATTTAAAATTTCCAAATATTTTTTTTTAATATTGTAATTCTAACCATTGTAAACGTGGGATGTTCTAACCTTGCTGGAAAACCTGTTCTGTATGTATACGAATAGAAAGCTGGCAACATATAAATCAATCAAATCAAACTACTTACCAACAATGTTTGGTTCAACACCCTATAGGTACTGCAAATTTGAACTGTCAATCGCTAGGCGGCGAGCGATGCTTTAACGGAAAAAGTGGCATCAACATTCAATTAGCATTGCATATCTAATGAAGACACGGCTTCCTAACCTAAATGTAACAGTGTAACAGCGGCGTCCGCTTTACTGGATGACGGTCACGTCACATAGTCATCGCTCTGATGCCCATGACTCGACTACCATCAGAATAATAAACAATGAACTCGTGCTACATTTAGTAATTTGTATACATAATTATAGTAATTTGTGTACATAACACAGACATGGTTATTAATTAGGATACGATTTTTTCTGTACTAAAGATGGACCGATTGTTACATCATCTGAAGATGACCCTTGATACAAAAGATAGAAGAAAGAGGTCCTACCTACGAGTTCACGATCTGGTATCATAAAAACTGATTAAATAGTAGGTATTACGTTCGTAGTGAAACTAGTAGTAATAGTAGTAGGACTAGGATAGGGCCCTAAAATTTGAAGTATGTTACAAGTATGTGCACAAAATTTAGTGCCGAGCGATTGAGAGTGTAGTTAACTATGACTACTGCGATGTCAAATACACCATCAATGTATTTTAACCAAAATACACAAATACACGAAAATGTGTAGTTTAAATTACAAAATTCAAAATATTTGCACTCGGTGTAGTTCAAATACAAACTACAAATTACATTTTCAAATCGTATATCAAATAAATTTTTAATAAAATCTTATCTACAATAAAACTACGAAATTTCGTATAACATGCTTGTTTTACCGCTGCTCTTTAAATAATTTAATCATTTATGATAGGTTATCACTTATAAAGGGTGTTTTCTACATGAAATCCATTGCTTCAGGGAGTAATTCTGTGGGTACATAAAGCTGAACCAGAAAAAAATCCAAGCTGTTACCGTTTTTTGAAAAAAAAAATAAGAAGTTTAATTCAATTTCCGAGTTATATAATTTTCCCTCAAAAAACTCCTAGTAAGTATATATTTTTTTATTTCTTGTTTAGTTGTATGCACAAAATTTCCCCTAAAGTAATGGATTTCATATACCGAATATCGAAACAACTCTATATTTTACCCAGCGAAAATATGTATTTTCCTAACAATCATTTTTTTGCACACATAAAAGAATATTGTACAATGGATGCAAACGGAGAACTAATGCTTATTGCTACATTTCAAAAATATCTTAAAATCATATGAAGTCGGGAAATTCCGGCTAAAATTGTATGAGGTACCTACGATAATCCCTGAGTACATTCTAATCTCTAACAACGCTGCTGCAGACCGCTGGGCACTCTGAAACCATAAACGGCGACTAACGCAGCGAGCTAGTTGAAACTAGTTCAAACTTATCGGTACGAGCGGTGATGCACGACGCCCATTCGATTAAATGCATGCATTTTGAATGAATATAGTTCAGAGACTTCGCAAAAAATATAGTTTATCCACTGTCAAAAATATAGTTTTTCCACTTATCTAAAAAATACAAATCACTGTCATGAAAAGTAGTATGATTACAAACTACAAACTGCTCCAATATGAGTAGTTAAAATGCAAAGTACATACTAGTAGTTTGTAGTTTAACTATGTAGTGCAATCACAAGTATTCAAATTACTGAGAATAAACAGTGCTGCGGGTACAGTATCATATGACGTATACATCGACAATATAATTGTTGATGTATACGTCATTTACCTTGACCCTATTTTCCGATTTATGTAGTGCTTCCTAAAATATGAACTCTGAGTAAAGATTGAACAGCAGAGGTGATAGTATGCAACCCCGTCTATCGCCTTATGCCTGACCCTTAAAAACAATTTTTTTTTTTAATGTAAAGACTGTGGTTTGAAATATAAAGACTATGCGGCTTTGTACGTATTAATATTGGATTACACATTGGCTAGACTCGACTTTAAATGTGGCCTACTATTTAAAACTGTTACGCATGAACAGCTGCTATCTAATGAGAGTAATTAATTTAATCAGTAGAGCAGTAGGTATGGTTTTACGCAAGAAAAAGCCATTTCAAAATTGTGCCAATAGCCTCAACCTATACTGGGTCGACTGGGTGTAACGTATACCTACATAGGTCACAATGAAAGAAGAATAATGATTTCCTTTCCTCGGTTTCAATGGCTTTATCGTCGTTTCTGGTACAGTTTCCTTTAGTCATGTTTTGTGCTGTCTTTGCAAGTTCTTCCCTCTCTATGAAATGTTCCATATCGTTCTTCGCCGAGTTGCTCCATGTCCTACAATAATAATTTCTTAGAATACGCGCCCAGCAATCGCGTCTACAATCAACCACTTAATAGAGAAAAAGCAAGAATGAATAAAACGGAAATTTATAGGTTCACTCGTTCTCGAATGGTGAGCATTCTCCGCGAGAAGGTAATGCTTAAGACTGGGAACAATGAGAGATTAGCGTGCGTTCTCGCTCTTCCGGATGGGACCAGAGAGAGGGCGCTGCATTCTCACGATTCTTATACAACGTTTCGCGCGATTTTCATCTCGTTTTCCGATCCACGCACTCTTGGTGGGAAAACCGCTACTAATTAACCCACATTCGCTGAGCGCTGCCTTATTGTTCTCTTAGTGCGGGTAGGAAACTGCCAATTCTATTGGCTGCTACCGTAAATTAAGTTATTACATGTCAATATAACGAGCTCGATTGTTCGTCGCTAATGGTTGCCTCGCTACGGGTAATTTCAAATGACTATGGATGCCAATAGATACTAATATTAAAAGTAATCGTATAATATTGGGGACAGGCTGCTGTGAATAGCGTATACTACACTGATAAAAGTTGGTAATATAATAGTGTTAATCACGGTACACTAATAAAATAAATACACTACCTATATATATTATACACACTAATAAAAGGAAATTAGCACGCGTTTTATAGATGATGCTGATGATACAATTGTTATAGATGCTGTAATGTGATTTTGATGGTAAATGGTAGACAGTAGTGAAGGGGTAGTCTTGATCCTTTGTAATATACCCTGCTTCCTAATTCACGCAATCCATCCCTAGACGTTTAATAATCTTTTAATATATTTTTTTTTTATATACCGTCTTATTTTTTTTCTACTTTTTATTTTTAGTTTTAATTTGTGTAAAAACACATCTGTTACACTAAATCCTTTGTTAGTTTTTGAAAATCTCTGAAAATTAGAATCAAATGCGTCAGTTCGTGCGTCAACAAACAAATGTTAACTCAGCACAGCCAGATACAGACCTTCTAGGTCTAGTTAGTTGTGCGATTTTGCCTCATTTGGGATATGCTAGCACATTTATATGCATAGAGCAATGTTTTTTCTCTATATTAATGTTTTTTTAACAATTCTGCATATATAGCATGTATGTCCATATCTTTTGTTTTGTACATTACTTTAAAAAGAAAAAAAAAATCTCACTATTCTTCTGGGTGTGCTCTTGTTCTCCTATTCCCTTTTTTAGAGGCGGAGTTTCTGGTACGCGATCGGTTCGCATATACATAGTTAATGACAATTTTTTTTCAAGGACGTTGAACACATAAAACAGAAATAAAAGAAAAATATTTTTCTTCACTTAGGTACTCCGTTCGTTTATATCTTACGTCGGGTGACTTATATATTAATGGCTGTGAGTTCAGACAAGTGAACATATTAAACAGATAAAAAGAGAAAAACAGAAATCCAGTAGGTCTCTATTAGCAGCGCAGCACTTTCATGTATATAGGCGTCACATATAGTATAGATATTACATTGGTCAATGAAATGAAATCGATAAATTATGAATAATTTATTTCTTGATTTAATATAAAATAAAATATTTCTTTTTTATTTCTTTATTTATTTAAGGCAACTCACACATTTTATTACAATTCACAATAATATCATGAAACGAAATATTATACCTATTCACTTAATCCACAGAAAGAAATTAAAATCAAATATTAAATTATGTTTACTATTCGATAGCGCCCAACTAAGCAACGTTCATGCTTCAGTGATATATAAGTTGCTATTCAGTAATATATAAGATATAAAATTAAAATAGCATATAAATAAGCTAAATTATTAAAAACAACAAAAATTAGATAGAATAATCAAAAACATGATAGTTATTTAATAATCACAATCACATAATATATGTTTATATATTATTATTTGATTTTGATTATGATTGTGTGATGTGATTTTTGTAACAGATTAAGTAAATTTATTCAGTTATAAAAATTAAAATAAATTAGGATCATACTCATCTTAGTCATCAGATAGTCATAATCGTAATGAAATAATCAGTTATAAAATAGTTCCAAATAATTAAGTATAATCAATTACAAATATTCAAAAGTATTTACAATAATCATAATAGTCATAGTTGTGAAATAGTCATGATCAAATAATCAGTTTGATATTTTTAAATAGTTTTCTGTCTAAAAGAGTATTACCATCACCTAGCGCCACTTTTTAACTCTGTTTGAAAACTAAAATAATATCTTAGAGACACATTTAAAATAAATTGATCACTATTAGCATGTATGATGAAATCATCAATAACAGGAACATTTTAGAGCATCCATTTAGCGACTGAAATATAAATTTGGTAAAAGGTATAGGTATTTTTTAGAAGATGACATTTGGAAGTCTCAGATAGATTGATCTGAAAGTCTCATATAATTAAAAACATTTGTTGCAAAAAACATGTTCTTCACCTTTTAACTTATTATCACCGTCCTCTCCTGATCAGACTATGTTCTAGTTTCCGACCACGTGAGACGAGACTGTCAGAAAGAGCACGCAACATGCAGCCTTGACATTTGAATTGTTGATTTCGGTGCCTCTCATCGTCAGGCAAGCTGTGTTGTAACCGGTGAGCGAAAATGATGTTAATCGCGTCGGGCGAAGCGAACCAGTTATTGGCCGGTTATCAGATAGAGTCACAATCGGAAAGCTTTTCAAAAGACAAATGAGGAGGTCAAGCGGGTGAAACTGAATCGAGACGAGGCGTTTAGACATGAGGCTTGCTTACTTAACTGTCAACGCTTTGAAGGCAAGTGAATCATTGCACAGGCAATAAAATGGCAGCACGTAGCCGGAAATAGGCATAGTAATTTTGATATTAGGAAGATTCATTGTTATGTTTGTAGCATATGTTTGAAATCCATTGGAAAAAGTCCGTATCATATGTCTGAAACATATGCGCTGAACATCTTTATAACATGTCGTTGAAAAATGTTTTGTAACATATATGCTATTAAACAAATAAGTGATAATTATAAATACAAATCTTCTTTATTATCTTATTTATAAAAGTGCGAGTTTTTATCGGAACGATACGTAAAACGGGCCACACTCGCACATGAGATGCAGGGGAGTTTCCTCTGCCCCTTGGCAGAGCCTGCACATTTTTGTGTCCCGAAGCTTGAGGTTGTACATGTGTTTGTTCAGGCCACAATGCCCCGTGAGTGCCCTCACCAGTATGTGTAGATTGATCCTATTTAGCAATGAGGCCTCACGGGCAGTCTTTGGGTCATAAGCCTTAATTAGCTCCTTGGATTGATTCAACCATGGCGTGTTGTTCCAGTGGTTGACGGATTGTTCTAAACATATTTGTTTGAGCATTAGGTTTGCAAGGCGTTTTGGTACGCCACGGCAAGGTTCAGAGCCGTATAACGTTCCCTTTGCTCTTGCTATTCCATTTTAAAAATCTACTAACTTAAAAAATTACGTTTTACCAAAGGTTTGAGTGAGAAAAATATATATTTTGTCTATAAACCAACTATATTTGAGTATATATAAAAATACATTTATTTAAATGTATTTTACAAAATACACATCAGAAGAATTGAAAACAACTATCGAATAATCTTATTATCTTATAGGAATAATATAGTAATAGGAATATTTGAGTTTATAAAAATAAAAATATTTTACTTAAATTATATCTCAGAAAAGCAGTAAAAACATGGAAAAGTCGTTGGCCTTAATCATCGCTTCCCATCACAGTTTCTCCTCATCGTCAACCGGAGGGTCATCGAGGTACCCCACCTCTGGACCTAACGGCAAAGGATGATCAATATCCACCGTCATCGCGCGGACCTTGGTAGTTAGTTCTCATCTCACGTTTTCTGTTTTCTTCATTAGAGCAGATTATGATCTTTCTCTCGAAAATCGATTAATGCTTTGATTCGTTTGGTAACAAGCCCTAAGACAGTATTAGTATATTATTTTCACCAAAAAATTGACACTGCTCGTTCTTTCTCGTATGTTTATAACATATGTGTTATAATGTTTAATGTGTTTAATGTGTTTAATGTTAGAACAGATTGGAAAAACAATTATTTATTACCTAAATGAGCTACACAAATTTTACGTATACAAGTGTAACTATTCAAATTTTATTTTGCAGTATAGTAAGCCACGCATGCATATGTTTATAACACATGCATGCACACCCTCCATATGTTTATAACATTTCTTTTAAACATAAGAATTTGGAAGTAGGTATGAAACTAGTTCTACTATAGAGCTTGTGGAAAGTCTACCCCTTTAAAATGTACAGTAAAATTTTGGATCAAGCATGTTAAGTGGAGAGAGAGAGAGAGAGTTAAACAATAATGACCCTCACACACATATACTAATAATTATAACACTTATAAATAGAACATGCAACTAAAATTATTAGCTAAGATAGATCTCGTCATTTCTGACTGGCACGTGAACTTCTAACTAATGTCATGTGTTTTTTTTCACATCTTGAAGCGAATCATCTTGAAGAAAATGTGAATATATCCTAAAAATACTGAGTTATTATTCTGAGCTGAGTATATACTTTGTAGATGAAACTAGAATTCCATCCGGCCATTGTAACCGATTATGATTTTAAATTTAACCTCACGCAAGAACCGCCAAAAAGACGTATGCATCAAAGAGAAAAGGCATGGATAACTCACATTAACCAATTACTGCTAACGTTGGGTGTCAGAACGCAGATATTCTAATAATACTAGAGGGCTTGGGCGATTGAGGGCATATGTCACGTTACACACAGGTTATTCGATTTTCTTATGATTTAGGTAATTATTTTTTGTTAATTCTCATTAGTAGAACCAGGCTGAATTTGGATAAACAGTTGAATTTTAAAAATGCTCTAAATTGGAGGGCTTGTAATTCGGTCGAGCAAATATGATAACAATACAAAGCCACGCCACACGTACACATACATATAAACATTTCATAGTAGGATTGGTTGTAAGATATTGTCGTAAGATAATAAATCCGCCCATTGCGAAATTTCACAATAAAGAGTAGAACAAGGAAAGAAACAAACAAACAATTTAATATTATCTAAAACTTTTTTTTGTAGGTATATCATTCCTTAAATTATGTTATAAAATAGACATAACCCAGAATTAACACATAATCTGCAACTATTAATTTACATGATCAATATTTTTCTTCGCGGTAGCAATTTATTATTCAGTGCAATTCATTAAAAGTCGTTTTCCATTGATTTTCTTGGTTGCCCTTGAGATTAATATAGCGAGCTGAGAAAAATATAGGTGAAACCCATAAGGGTTATGGATACCTCTGACTCAACCTCACAAGTTCAGGGTTAATAATGCTTTTCAATATGTGGCCAAGTCAATTAGTGGCTGAGTCTCAAGTCATAGAAGAACAAACTGCTATCTGAAAATATGGATTTTAGCGGATAACCCGGAGATATCAGTATTAGGATTATTTTTCTATCGACTTTAATTAAATAGTTTATATCAATATTTTACGTTCGACAAAACATTCGTCTTAATTTCCGGGACAATCGAATCAATTATTTTTTTTAATAAGATTGACGTCCTTGCAAGAAATAGACGACGCGGTACAAATTTATCAGGATACTAAATCGATGAAACATATTTTGATTAGTTATCAAAATATAAAAATCAGAATAAATTAATAAATGATTTTTTTTAATATTTTTTTTAATACATTTTACGAAATTTCTTACTTTTAAGAAAAACCTAGTCATAGCCCGTACCAAAATGGACTTACTGATTATTTTTTATTATTATTATTTTAACTCCTCTCCTCGCGGAGTAAAAATTCAGCTGTCCCATTCGCGCGCGACCTTTTCGCGCGCAAAATCGACGACCTTGATAAAAACGACCATAACTTGTAAACCACTATACGGATCATAAAAAGAAGAACTGTAAAATGATCGCATTGAAATTTGACATATAAAACATTATAACCTTATCTCGTAAATCAATTAAGATAATAATGGCGACAAATTACAAAACGCAAACGGCCTCCATCGTGTCGTCATCACTGGACCAAGTGGACGCCTGTCATTCCAGTGTATTAAAACTTGCATCCCCAAAAGGACGCCTGTCATTTGTCGGGTTAACCTACAAGGCATGTGCTATTTCGTGGAACCCGCCTTGTTGCCTATTGGCACCATCTTATAAATGGGCATTTATAGCATCACGCAGTCAAATACTCAGGCGATCACCCAACGCTGCTTAACTTTGGTATTTAAACAACATGTTGATATTTAATAATAATTATAATAAATTTGATAATACCTAACCATAATATTAACAAATAAACATTTTTAATAAAAAAATCTAATAAATATGTAAATATTTTTTTCCATTGCATGTTGTCTCTTATTTATTAGTAAATTAGTTAAATATTTTTTATCAAATCGTATTTTTTACTTTGGTAAGTTTTATTCCCATTTGTTATAGTGTCGGTGTGATATTATGTAAATTATTTGTGTAGCTGAGTGGTGCTTATTTGTGAAAGCACGTGGTATGATGATCTGGCTGTGGAGTTTGGTGATCTTTTTGTTTAATATAGTACCTACAATAAATTTACTTTTGCATAAACTTAGCTGATATCTAAAGCTTTATAAACCTGGAATAGATTATTGGAAGGATAGCGGAAGTCCTTTTATTAATATGACTTAAAATAGCTTATAAGCCTCAATTAGGGGGTCGAGCGTAAGAAGAGAGCCTAACTCCACGCAATAATGCCATAGGTCAATTGGTTTTGGTCTAGCGCAAAGAAAACTGTTCTATAAAATAAAATAAAAATTGCAGCTGTCATTATATAAAATAAACAATAAGATATAAAATTAAAAAAATAAACTGAAAATAGAAAAATACTATGTAATAAAACTACAAACGTTAAAAATTAGGGGTATCCTCAAGATATGTTTAACCTGGTTTTCACGACACACCTAGTTTTGATGCAGGACAACAAATTATCAAAATATAAAAATCAGAATAAATTAATAAATGATTTTTTTTAATATTTTTTTTAATACATTTTACGAAATTTCTTACTTTTAAGAAAAACCTAGTCATAGCCCGTACCAAAATGGACTTACTGATTATTTTTTATTATTATTATTTAAATATGTAAAATATTCATAATGAAATAAATCATAAATCGAAATAATAAACATCAAGTAATCACGATAAAACTTTATGAACCAATGAAAAACAATAATAATAATCAAATAAACAGGAAATCATCCAAAAAATCTAAAATTTTTTGGCTTCTAAAACTCATCCTTTAATAATAAATTCTTGTAGTTATTACTTAAACATACTAATTTATCTCGGTCGCAATACCATTCCCTAAACATAACAAAAAATCCCTATACATAACATATCTAGGAAGCTTAAAGATATACAGTAATTTTCGTATGTTTGTAGTGATACTGTTTATATGGTCTACCTAATTTAACATATATTAAAGTGAGGTCCAAATATTTTATTCAATTAACTTTTACAATATCTGCACATGTCGTTACTTATTGAACACATGGTGAACCATACGGGGTGCATACACTCAGAGAGCACACAGAGAGAACACGACGTTAGCATTTAGGATATCAATAAATATCAAATTAAAATATTCACATTATGATTATACAACATAAATATATTCATCGCTACGCTATTTCATGATGTTACTAATAATTACTAAATGTTTATGTAAGTACATGTGTATTACGAATCTGTGTGCTGTAAATTTTGATGAAAATCGTAAGGTGCTTTATTGCTAAATTAGCCTCATTCATCTCGATTTTTATGCCAGATCTTGCATAGCTATTTTTGCTTCATATATGCAAAGTGACTATTATTTGTACTTTTGCATATAATTGAACGCTCTTGCTTGACTATAATAAATCCGACAAGCATGCACCGGTCATCTTCCGGAAACTGCATAAACCCGTTCTATCGCTTAGCTCGTCCACTTTCTATACGTACGAAAGCAGTCAGGTCTCTGTTAGAATGCTGAAAACAGGAACTGTTCAAACTATATTATAAAGATTTAGGCTGCGAGGCACAAATGAAACGATTCGATATTCATTGCAGAGCAATGAAAGCGCCATTACGTGGGTAATTTGTGATCCGATGTGGACGCCATTGCATAATATACGAACGAGTGGAGTACGTACTACATACCGCTTGTGGGTTTCTTTTTATTTTGTCTGTACGCCTGTTTACTTTGCAAAAGTGCTTTTGGTAGAACGGTTTCGTTATGTTCCGAATGTTTCATTGCGTAATCGTTATTATAGATCTTCGTTTGAGAGGTTGGGCATGTAATTTGGTATTTCGTATATCTCTATATAAGCTACATCGGCAATAAAAAAATAGTTATATTCATGTTCGTAAAATATTAATTCGAGTTTGATATATCGTTTTTCAGTCACAATGAGAATTAAAACGCACACTATAGTTCTCTGCGATCTCTCTACGTTCACACCGTGGTTGAAAGAATGATATAATATCATTATATCTTTCTGGGGTGGCGGGTTCGCCCGTAGTAATTGACAACACTAAAACCTACGAAATCTTGATGAGATGAGATGAAAGCTAGTAAATACCACCTCTTATCATTTAATTGTCCTCATTAAATTCTGGGTCAGAGACGTCCTTGAAGACGTGAAATTTGACCAAAGAATTTAAATGTTTATATTAATGATAATAAAAAAATGTTTATTGATATACAGAGTGCTACAAATAAATATATTATTACAAAAAGATGATATAAAAACAAAAAAAAAACACGAAATCACTAGTAATCACAAATCTCTGAGGGTCAATGGGTGGGAGGGGGGGGGGGGGGATTTCTGCTATATTTATTTAAAACTTCGGTTACACAGGAAACGGGCATACTAAAATTCTGAAAAAAAAATAGCAAATTAAGGCAGAATAGCCAAGAGTACAGCCGGGGCACACGATGCGGTGAGGTTGCGGCGCGGCGCCTGAGCGGATGCCGCTGCGGCGTCCTATATACAAATATCAATTAACGCACACGGTGCGCTTCGGCGCCGCACCACACGCATAGGCGAAAAATTTACACTGTGGCGCCGCACCGCATCGAGTGGCCCGGCCCGTAGCCGCGTTGAAAGCCGCTCCCATCAGATCCCATCAGATCACCAAGCGTTATATAAACCGGACGCCTGTAAGATAATTGTCGTAGGTGGGCCGTTACCGGAAAGGCTAAAAAAGTATTTTAAAAAAGATGAGTGATATTATAATATTCGATAATAGTAGTTATTTCGTAGATACTGATATATTCGCAGTGAAAATAGGTGAAACTTTACAATCAACGAGTTGAAAGCTCTCTAGATGATCAAGCATGCTTGTCAAGTACTCCAACGAAGACGTTTGTTTTTTAATGTTAGTTTTATCCTTAGTTAATTTGGTTTCATAGATACTCTAGAACTCTCTATGGATGCTTTCTATTTTTCTAATTTTTATACATTTGTGAAATTTATTACTGTTCTATATTACTGAAATTTTGTGTTTTTCATTATATAGATTTTTGTATTTTTCTAGTGTTTTATATTTTTATTACTTAAGTTCTGTTTTTATTTTTAGTTCTTTTTTAATAGACTTTTAATAAACTTTTTTATAATTGTGTGTGTAATTGGAAATTTAATTTTGTTTGAAATAATTTTCTTGAAAATGTATTTTTTATACCCAGATCGGGTTTTTGAAAATAAATACTTACTTACTTACGAGTGAGTATCACATTATCGTGCCGCTGTGATTGATTATTTTGTTTCTATGAAATGTTAGAAAAGTCAAAGTACTGGGGCCAATACGTAAGACTTAAAACATTCTACGAAGTTAAATAAATAATATGGTTAAAAAAAAGGTACACGTCTCAAGGACTAGCTTTAAAACGAAATACTCAAACCGTGGCGCTGTGATTGCTTATTAGGTTTTTATGAAGTAATAGGAAGGTTTGAAGTATTGAGACGAAAATGTCGTAAGTTTTTTGGCATTCTCGCGACTTACAGACACAACACAATTAAAAGGGTATACGCCTCTCAAGGATTTCATATTCTTTGAATCCAATTAATTACTATTGCAAAATCTGTCTGCTGTGGTCAAATACTATCTGCTGTGGTCAAAATTTAAATTCCCCATTAAGGGGCTCTCTAGACGATCAAGCATGCTTGACAAGCTTCGCGTCGCGGGCTTTGAGGGGATCGTAAACCGCAGGAAATATGCAAATATTTTTTTTATATTAATCAAAAATGCCTAATTTTGTAGTTTTATACCAGGGGGTCATGCCATTCATCAATTAATTACGTATAATTAACGTGACTCCCTGGAGTAAACTACAAAATTAGGTATTTTTGGCAAAAAATACAAAAAAATATTTGCATATTTCCTGCGGTATACGATCCCCTCAAAGCCCGCGACGCGAAGCTTGTCAAGCATGCTTGATCGTCTAGAGAGCCCCTTAATGGGGAATTTAAATTTTGACCACAGCAGATAGTATTTGACCACAGCAGACAGATTTTGCAATAGTAATTAATTGGATTCAAAGAATATGAAATCCTTGAGAGGCGTATACCCTTTTAATTGTGTTGTGTCTGTAAGTCGCGAGAATGCCAAAAAACTTACGACATTTTCGTCTCAATACTTCAAACCTTCCTATTACTTCATAAAAACCTAATAAGCAATCACAGCGCCACGGTTTGAGTATTTCGTTTTAAAGCTAGTCCTTGAGACGTGTACCTTTTTTTTAACCATATTATTTATTTAACTTCGTAGAATGTTTTAAGTCTTACGTATTGGCCCCAGTACTTTGACTTTTCTAACATTTCATAGAAACAAAATAATCAATCACAGCGGCACGATAATGTGATACTCACTCGTAAGTAAGTAAGTATTTATTTTCAAAAACCCGATCTGGGTATAAAAAATACATTTTCAAGAAAATTATTTCAAACAAAATTAAATTTCCAATTACACACACAATTATAAAAAAGTTTATTAAAAGTCTATTAAAAAAGAACTAAAAATAAAAACAGAACTTAAGTAATAAAAATATAAAACACTAGAAAAATACAAAAATCTATATAATGAAAAACACAAAATTTCAGTAATATAGAACAGTAATAAATTTCACAAATGTATAAAAATTAGAAAAATAGAAAGCATCCATAGAGAGTTCTAGAGTATCTATGAAACCAAATTAACTAAGGATAAAACTAACATTAAAAAACAAACGTCTTCGTTGGAGTACTCTTTGATATTAGGTGGTGATGTTAGGAAAAGTGTGATGTTAGGAAAAGCTAGAATATCTTCATATATTCTATGATTAAAACTAGTTGAGAAAATCTCACTTTAAAAATACCATAAAACGGACCTCAGATATGATTTCGGGAGAATCGCTCGACACTTCAACAAACCGATTTTTAAAACTTTACTTATTCGTTCCTTTAGCAACGAAACTGTGATAATAAATTAGTCGACTTTTATAATAAATTATGTAGGTACATATATTAGTTGCATTAATAATTTATTATTTGTTTGTTTGTTTGTTTCTACTCTTTACTGTTGTCTTCCTAGTTTATTCTATGTAGTTATGCATAACTTGTAGCAAAACAATTCATTACCTTGTTGAGTCTGCAAGTTGTTTTAAAGGGAAAATACCGTATCTTTGAAGTGCTGAAGATGACAGCAGATTCGGTGTCAGCCGCGTATAAGTGAAGTGAAATATTGAACCTTTAACGCGGCAAAACATTCCACTGGCTACAAGGTGATTGCGTAAAAGCTATCAGAGCAGCGATCGTCAAATTCAGGAGTGCTTCGCCAATCCTTTCGGTACAAAATGTGAAGGCCGCGATAAAATTGTAGACGAGATCTTAGACAATAAAACTCGTAAATATCGATCGTGACTGAATAAATGCTTAATGACCGAGGAGACATTTACACGAATTGGAAATTCTGTCGTTGCAGAGGTATTTCGCAATTAAAGATAGAAGTTCATAAAGAACTCGTTGGCAACCGAGCAAAGCCTGACTTTTGTAAGAGATCGACTAGATGCTATTTTTTGTACCTCTCCAAAGTAAATTAATAAACAGACCAGTGTAATATAATAACAACTAAAACAAGTGGGTAAGTCGGCTTAGCAAAACATTCGAGAGTGTCTATGTTACGGGTAATGCTAGTTGTTCGAGTAAACCTAGGTTTACCTGGGTATACCTAGAATTACCCAAGGATGTTGGGTAATGTCCGAATAATAATGGAAATCAATTATAATTCGGGATTTACCCATACTCACCTAGGTCTAAGCCAGATCTACACTGGCTGGTATTGTACCTAACATTATCAATTTCAAACACGTCGCTCCTGCCCTAAAAAATGAAAGTCTTATTTAATTTAAATCTCCTCCATGTTCTGTGGGAGATACGGTAAGAGTCCAAATACCAGATGTTGACAGAGGAAGAGGAGATTTTTAGTACGTGGTTATGGCAGTTATAGAAAATACTGATGATCTTTATAGGCTAGAAAACGAACGTGAAACTATCGAGGAAATGTTCTCAAGGAACCAGTTTTCTGTGTGTCAGGATAAACTACATGATCAAGAGTTTTGCAAAATTCATCTGCTTGCTGATGATTCATCATCTGCTGCACTTCTATAAATTACACTTACTGCCACCCTAATTTATTTTATTACTTTATTATAGTATACCTTACTCTTATATATAATAAACATTAATAACCAATTATTCATATTACATTTTTGCTTATATAACAGCAATTCAAAGAGTCGCAGTATCAATGAAAACTCAACTAGAGACGACAGCAAACCTCTCTTCCCGTCACGTCAGTCCCGTCCCGCATGCCCCTCGAATGAGACTCTTCTGGCTGCCCTGCTCCTAGTTATCTTATTTGAATAGGGTAGAACGTTTTTTAATGAATAATTTGGTTTTTACTTTCAATTTTCCATTACGAGTATCTCTGAAGCAACTGGAACTGTCAACTACAACGAGCGAGCCCGCCACCTCATAGAGTTTTAAAGATATGTGATCGTTCTGTCTCCCGTGAGGTCAGCGTAAAAGACTTTGTAGGACGGTACATACCTACGGTCCAGCAAATCCACGAACCCACCAGAGTCCAACGCCTTACGGCGACGCACTAGGAAGGTAGCCCAGTGGGGCGGGTGGTAACCTACTGGCTAATAATTTTGAAAAGGTATCTCAGTCCGGAATTAACCATACCTCCAACCTCCCGACTGGTTACAGGTCCGAAGTTACATACGCGACCTCTACCTGCTGTATAGTCAGCGATGACTCGGTTTGAATCTATCGCTGACCAATGGCATCCTTTGCCCGGCTCAGAATTCAGGATCAGGTAGCCTAATGGTCATTTCAAGAGTGGTTGACGACAGGTCAACATCCACCCCTGCTGCTTAGGAGACGGTATATTTCCATAGTATCCAGACTCCTTCCCCAATTAGTCGTGCACAACCGATTAGCGTTACCGAACGGTGCGCAATCTGTCCAGTAGCGCTGGGAGGCAATCCTGCAGGAGAAACCGATCTACCAGCCGCGAGGCCTGAGGCGCGAGTCTTACCCGGGGTACCTGTCCGAGTTGAATCGTGAGTTGGACCGATCTGAGTAGGCAATGGCTCTTGTGGCCTAAGCTGCACGAAACCATTCGCTACCTCTGAAGCAGTGTGATGTAGCGTATTGGTTTGAATGGCGAGGAAATTTGTGTTTTATTAAGGTAATTAAAAATTGATAAAAATTACCTCATATTAGTGCGTACCACACACACCTACCTTATATTAGTTCATACCTACACTAGAGCGTACCTACCTACACTTACATTTATTTTGTACTTCACACCATGTATGAAAATAAACGATGCTAGGTTTTTATTCGAAGTAATAAGATCTTCAGTTATTAGGGTTTCATGTTCCGAATTTGTTATAACCGAATAAACACGTAAAATAATGACCATAGTTTTATTTTAGTATGCCTTTTGGTTTTTCCACTATACCAATCAGAGTGAAAACTGTGCACACTTGACCCGCATGACTACCCATTTACCTAATATTAACGTAATCATGTTAATTCTATTATTTTGTTGCTATATTGCTATAAAATTCTATTACATACTGCAACAGTTGTTCGCAGTTGTTCGCACAGTTGTTCGCAACAGTTTACAACAGTTGTTCAAACAAATTGTTATAAACTATCATGGGGTAGTAAATAAATTTTGCATAAGTTGGTTTTGCAAATAAACTAAAAAAAGTTTACTATCTGTAAGTTTTCTGTAAATATTAAATATATAAATAAATAAAATAACTTATGCAGTGTATATATGTAGGCATACGTGCAAAAAATAATATCGATTAGCGCTATAAATAGCTCTTGTAACGCTCTAAGCAATATTATCATGGGACGTCTCAATTTACTCTCGCGAATGCAGTAAGAAATCGGAGAAATGTCATACACGATACGGCGATCCAGAAATAGTTCACGTATCCTTTGACCTTCTCGGCGATAAAAAAATCTCGCCCGACCGAAATGTCAAAGCGGCAATAGTCGAATAACGACAGCCAATCACGACGCGGAGACGTCTCATCGCGAAGTGAATTGTGCTGGCGCAATCGTACATTGTTGCATTCCGCGAATTGAATATGTTAGAAATGATCAATTATAGGATACGTTGCTTCTACTCGCGTAGGAGTAATTCCCATTGAGATGGATTTAATCCACTAAAACCAATCTTTGAAATTAGCATCTGGTTTTGAAATACCACCTAGAAAACTCGAGCTCATTTTTATTTATTTTATTATTTATTTAAAGCTGGATAGCCACTAAATTAAAGAGATAGAACATTGAAGAACAACAGCTAAGGAATCCAGCAGGAAGGACTCAACTCAGCTGAACTAAAAATCGGCGCTGTGCACATTTAACGGTGCTTCTTAGGCCTTTATTAGGATGAATAATTATGGTGTAAAAATATAAAGTTATAGTATTATATTAATATTATTCGAGAAAAAGAAGGAAAGTAAAAAGTAACCTTCTACCGTTCCATATTAATAAATACCAAAAATATGTTTTATAGGGAAATAATAAATATTTACCATACATTTTATTATATAATATATACATTTAATTATTTGATAGAATAAAT
This sequence comes from Micropterix aruncella, assembly GCA_944548615.1. Taxonomy (NCBI): domain Eukaryota; kingdom Metazoa; phylum Arthropoda; class Insecta; order Lepidoptera; family Micropterigidae; genus Micropterix; species Micropterix aruncella. The sequence goes on along the minus strand of OX155953.1, from coordinate 8,746,212 downwards.
AAAGTACATGCAAATATACAAAACACACATGCAAATATACAAACAAACAAAATCCTTGTTTTTTTTCTCCTCTTAATAAAATTTGTAGACATTCATTTTCCTTAGCGGGTATCCGATTTTTATTAGCCATCTGTTTATTTTAAATTTAAGCCTATTAATATCATTAATGGCAAGCTGAGCGAAACTCTATCTAACGAATCTAGATGACCTACAAAACAGAAGATGTAGTATTCAAGAATTTCCTAATAGGGTCATTGTGAATACAATATTATCCAAAGTGCATTGTTAATCCGGAAGAGACTGACTAGTCTCATTGAGGATATTTATTATTAATGTGCTTTGTAAAATAAAAATCCGCAGACTCTCGACAGCATAGGTTATAATTTGCATCCCAAGCATATTTTTTATGAAAATTCCTCTTTTGCAGCATTAAACAATATACTTAGTGCATTTTGTTATATTATAGTTCCCACAGTCATATGATACAATGCTTTTTAATATGAAACTTAGCCGCCATTAGCTAGAACCTCCAAATCCATATTACAATCTAAATACTTTTGATTTTTACCAAAAACTTGGAGTTGATCATTAAATTAGGTATCACCGGTTAATAATCGTGGTATATGGTATCTGTATCTAGGAGACCTTAATATCACAGAACTACTGGATCTTCTCAATATTGAGGTCATGGCGATCAGGCAGTAAGAAAATGTTTACGTGCAAGCCTTTTAAATTTGATCACTTCAATTCTTGAACGATTGGATTGTCCTAACATTTTTTCCTTTTACCTACTGTCAGAGTATACGGACTGTCTTTAGATTAAGAGTAAGTCTAAGATAAAACCAAGTCTTTATACAATGCTACTGTCCTAGTAATCGGTACCGCCTAGCTCTTGTCGAGCTTGACAGTTTTTTTTATTACTTTATTATGCATATTTGTTTAGTTGGCAAAAAACTTTTTTTTTTAATTAAATTCTTTGTAATTATTATATTATTTATTCAATCAATTCATTATTATTAAAGGTACTAAGAATTTTAATATTTTATTCAGTTACGGAAACTGTGCAACATAAAAATTGCAAAAGTTGCGACTGGAGACTTTTCGTCGTCCATCGTACTCGCCAGACTTTTTACAGTTGGAGGGGGGGGGGGTAAACATTGGAGAGGCAGCGAAAACGCCTTCAAAGCATTATAATTGATTGGGTGCTGTCCACGAGAGTTATATAGAGGCAATAACTAACGCTCAGGTATCGCAGTTATAGCAGAGGCATTAACCCACTTCACAGGTATAGTAGAGGTATTAACCACCACCCAATAAAATCGCAAGGCTGCATAGACAAAAGGGGTTAAAATGATTTTTAATTAAACATATTATGTTTTTCACGGTTCCTTTTTGATCTTATATAATATAATGTATGAACAGTTAAAACAATAATATAAACAGTGTTATAATTTTTTTTAAATATTGCACAATAAATCGAAGCTTCAATCCTTTAATTATTTAGAATGTTTGTAGAAATTTAAAATGACAAATATTTTTTTTCAAAAATTAACTAGTATTGATATCAAAATGCACGCCTCCGACATTTTTAGAATTTATGAATATTTTAAATTGGTAACCTAAATCATTGATACAAGACCTGACCACTGTTTTTCTCCTTTGTCTGCATAAAAAAATATAAAAAAAATATAAAACAACCTTTTTATTTTTATGGATTTACCTCAAATACCACGTCTATAATGTTATAAAATACTTTAATTTAGTAATGAAATTAATATCGAAGACTATCGTGGTTGTTTGACATATAAATAAAATGAAAACGAATGTATTGCCTACCCTGGATAACGGCGGTTGCAACATCGCCAAAACGTCGGGTGTTACTAACTTCACCGGGTAAATTCGTCTTTATCCTATTTATAATTATTATTAATTATACTACCTCAATTTAAGAATAAGAGAAAATGACGGATATAAAATACAGCGTTAGTGGATATACGCCTAGTTATGTTTAGATTTTAGATAATACTATTATTTTTATGTAATACATTTAGATATGACTATGTTTTGGTGTCACTAATATTTTTTTTAATTTCATACTATTATACGTTTTTCAATTTCCGGATATTATAGTATTTAGATATTGGTATAGTACAGTAGGAACCATTATTACTCTAAAATTCAAGATCTGTATATCGCCGTTCTTCCGTTTTTCGCAAATGTAACTCTCCTACTATTCCGTTTGATGCCATACTTTCCACGATACTAAAATTGAGTATGCTCGCACTGGCCCAGAGTGCGCTGGTCGTGATCTCGTGTTACCAATTACTAGTTCGCAAGTTGCCGGGGCGTCCAAAAGGCGAAAGTTGATATCACGAAGTGGATTAGAAGCCGCCTCAACCATCATCTCATCGGTGCGAAGCCCGCACTTGCACCAGTCATAAACACTACAGCACAACAGAGAAAGTGCGCCGATACAGGCGGACAGAAGCGATGTTGTGGCTGAAGATGGACACAGATAAATAGTGTGAAGCGGCGGAATGGATATGTGAATAAGATTGATTGTCCGTTAAGTTAACAACTTACTAATATCAACAACAGAACGAGAACTGGCAGAATGCGAAACAAACTCGTGACTGAAAAAAATATTCGAATACAAAATTACGCTATCGTAAAATGATGGTCATCACTTATTTTGAGGGTGTTTAAGTTATATCCTTTAATTAAAATTGTAAAAACAAAGTAATAAAAAAAACCCCGAAAGTAACAAATAGAGTTGTCAACTACAACGGGCGAACCCGTCACCTCAGGAAGTTTTAAAGATTAGTCGTTCTATCCCATGTGAGGTGAACGCAGAAAACTTCACCGTCTAGCTCCGCCACAAAACCGTCTAGCTCCGCCACAAACCCGTAAGAGGCCAACGCCTTAACCGCGAGATAGCCAGGAGTGTTACCCGGTGGGCTTACACTCACGCCCTTACTTCCAATTGTGACCAGATTACTCCAGTCTCTCGATTGGTAACTAGTTCGAGGTCGCTTGCGCGGTCCTCTCCCTTACGAAGTGGTGAAACGGTGTATACCAGATCTATCGCGGACCACGGCATCCTTTGCCCGGCTAATCGGGTAGCCGATGGTTGTTCCAAAAGCAGTTGCCATAAGGTCCGCAGCCGCCCCCGCTATATAGGAAACAGTACTGCTTCCAGACTCTCCCGACTGTTAGTCAGAGTACAGTCGATTGGCTTACGCCGCACGGTGGGCAGACCGTCCAGGAGCGCCAGAAGGTTCATTCCTATGGGAAACTAGCCCTAAGGCCAGAGTCCTGCCCGGGCTCGCACTTCATGCGTGGAGGCCGTCGGATGGGTGTTGACCTGTGAGTGTGACCAACCCTGAATAGAATGGGTCTTCGTGGCTAACTCAAGGGCCCATTAGCTCTGAAAGTAACACGTAGCATAAACCTATAGCATATTCACAAAAATATGCTATAGGTAAATGCATAAACACGTAGCATATTCACAAAAATATATTAATTAAAAATTCTAAAATGATGCAACTTCATGAGGAAAAATAATAATAAAAGCCACTTTACAAGGCAAAAAAGAGTCCCAGGATTGTTTATAATGTTTAATAGAAGAGAGGAGTGGGTGTATCGTAGCTAACAAAAAGGTTTAGCAGGGTTTAATACCGTTTTTAACACCTTTAAACCCGCTATGCAACCACCTCTAAAACTAAGCCATCCTGCAAAATAAAATCATTCTATTAGAGCTGAAATCGAACGAAATAAAAATAAAAAAACTGTTTGACTAAGTCGGAGGATACTTAAAGATTAGGTCAGACATTTGGAGAATCTAAAAAATCAGACAGATATATTCATATTTTAAGTTTATTAAAGAAAGCTGCGATCCTTATCAGCCAGTTAATAAATTAAAATCAAGAAAGTTTTATAATACCTATTTTTTTGATAAAGGGAAGTGCTCAGTCTTTCACTCTAGATTGAAAAATTTAAATTAAAAGCTACATTTATGTATAGGTATATATTTATATTTGTATAATTATGATATTATCTCAACATAAATATCCTACTACTATTATAAACGCGAAAGTTTGTAAGAATGTATGTATGGATGTTTGTTAATCTTTCACGCAAAAACTACTGAATGGATTTTGATGAAACTTTACAATAATATAGCTTACACATCATAATAACACGTCATAGGCTATAATTTATAAAGATATATTGTTTTATATCATCATTATCACAATTTTCCATCACCACGAGGGTGAAACCGCGGGGCGCAGCTAGTTTAAAAAATAAAAGTATACCTGAAATGAAACAAAAAGAAATCAACACCTAACAGAAATAAAAGACAACTGTTACACATATTGCCACTTTTGGCGATAGAAGGATCGGATTGAGAGTTTTCCATAAAATTGGAAGCCATTAAAAATCTTTAATAAAGGATTTATGTTAATAAAAATGTCTCATTTTTTGACTTAGTATTTATTTGTGTACACGACAGATTATAAAAATAATTATCTTTATCCAGGCTCGATCCGCAAATCCTCTTTGAAATTCGAGTAGTGAGAAGTCGATAAAACTACAAATATAATAAATTATTTAACAAACAGAATTATTACAAAAAATATCTAACAGCCTTAGGCACCTAAGGAAATTACAATGAGTGGCCAACCAAAATAAAAGAATAAAAGATTGCAATTCTAGATCTTAATTAGCTGAGATTAACGACAATGTCGCAAAACCATTATTAAAATTCACAAAATCAGTATTATTATTGGTTTTTACAAAATCAGTATTAATAAAACATTATTTATTGATTTTAATTATACAGAAAATATAATTTCCTATATCCATAATATTATTATTACTTTTCAATATTCTATGATCGATGATTGCTATTACAGATGTTTCCACTTATTTTTCTTGTGAATGTGAACTAACAAAATATGCAATTATTGCAAATGATTGGGTTGTGACAAAAAACTCGCAACTGATAATTACTAGTCGTTGAGATGTTTTTATAGGCTATGGCGAATAGTCAAACCTGTTTGGCGAATTTATACATTTTAAAATGTAAAACTGATGGCCTCTCTCGATGTATAATATTATGCTAGTCTTTTTATTCTCTATTACAGATACACTAAGATAGGAAAAATACAATACTGCTACTCCTGTAAGTAGGTATTCCAACTATTGGATTCGTGAAAATACTTACAATTTAATAATACAAAATGAAACTATCACAATTTTCATATGATTATATATTTAATACATTAATTTAGTCGCTTATAAAGGTTATCGATTTGTGTTTTCCAGTTAAATCTCTTATTTATTATTTCAAGGTATGTTGTCTATATGTATACAGGGGCAATATATCTGAGGATTGTGAAGACACTCATCTGAATGTATTTTGATACAGATTCTACTATTCTGTACCAGAGTACAGAATAGTAGAATCTGTATCAAAATACATTCAGATGAGTGTCTTCACAATCCTCAGATAGACTGCCCCTGTATACATATAGACAACATAGCGCCGGAGCGTACTCTTGTTATCTAACTATATTTTTTTCAGCCTGGGCTTCTGATTCCAGGGCGCACTGCGATCTTTTTAAGAGCTTTTGTGACTCCGTTTCCTTACATATAATAATCAGTGCTTTGCTTTCTACCAACTGATATCATTAATGAAACTATTTCTTCAATCTTACTTAGATCATAGCTTGTATTTACTTCTTGTCTTGGCTCCTTTATTGTATCGGCCCACACTCACTCAAACGGTCCAAACTATCGGATGGTTAGTTTGAGTTGCTGGTAAATTTTGTCAATCGGGTTTATGCGAGTGCTTTTTTATGGTTCTTTGTGGTATATGGTAGTTACTCATTTTCGTTGTGGTATAATTATCCAGTATTCCTGAATCTAATATCTCTCCCTTTATATCAATATGTATTGTGGCTCTTGATATGCGACAAAATGGCTTTGAACTATAATTGAGCACAAGGCTCTTTTTCTAGCCATTAGGAAGTCTTGGATCTTCTTCTTGAAGTGCCTTTACATTACTGGAGGTTGGCCGTTAGCTCTGAAAACGTTTTTCGGTCTTGCACCATCCAGAAGAGTTGTTCCTCACTGGTGATCCCGGTCCACTCTTCGACATTGCACAGCCACGACTTTTTCCTCTATCCAGGAGACCGTTTACCCTCAATTTTGCCCATCAATATCAGTTGAAGCAGCTGACATCTGTCCTGGATCTAGTTTGTCTATATTTTTGGGTTTGCTTTGTTGGCGGGCACACGCTGGACCAAATAAAATAAGACACAGAGATGTCTGTAAGTCATGTGATCTATTTTCAGACTGGTTGAAAGCCACTCAATGACATCCACTCGCCATGAGTCGCCTTAATATGTTAAGGCGCGCGAACAATTTGTACTTCCATTATATTTATGGGCCTCATGCCGCCATAGGTTACGAGAATAAAAGAGACGGAACCTAGAGAAGAAAAAGAACGAAACGAATGTTGTTGCCAAGATAACTGTATGCCAACGATCATAAAAGGAGAGTCTGCTGTGAGCTCCTTCTTAATCTTCATAATGTCGCCTGATCCAGTAAACGTCACTTTCCAAAAGCATTTAAACATGCAAGTCTGGTTACGTTTCCGCCGCATCTCTTACTTATCTTTCACGGAAGGCTTTCTCACGCGCACTATTAAGTGTAAATTATACCCTTGTCGACTGAACTTAACATTCCCGCCATTTCTCGGCTGAGTAGCGATATCGCCACGCTTGGCGGTACGGTTGCGTACAACGCTTGATACGCTACAACAAGATGTATAAACGACCCAAAGAGAATAGGATTGTATTGTTGATTATATAGCGTATTAGATTATTCAATTCCATACTACGATTTGTCAGCTAGAATTTCACTACGAAACGCAACGTTTAGATGACCCTTATAGTTCCAAAATTGATTAATATTCTCAGTGTAGTTGCCCAATAGATAGCATTCGAAACACGACACGATACGGCATCCTATGTCAAAATTAAATAGAAAGATAATAAGTAACAAACGAATTTTAAACTGTTGCTTTTATTATTTAAATAAAAAATTGGCATCAATGGTTCCTGATGTCATTATGGTGATTTGAAAGGTTTTATTTCAGATTTTTTTTCATATATTTTTAATATATGAGAGGTATAATTAGTAGATGTCTACAAAAAAAAACTTCAAAAATTTCATTTTTTAATGTAAAAATAATTTTTGGAGATTTGGCATAAAAACACTATTTTCACAGTTAATATTAAACCTCTTGCGAATGTCGTATGATAGAGTGGTCGGTGCATTGAATTGAGTTTGCAAAAGCTATTGCAATGTTTTTTTTTGATTTTTTTATTACTAAAATAATTTATGACACTGTTACACATAAAAAAATATAATACTGAAAACTTTTTTTCTACTTTTTCTAATGTTCTTATTTTTATATTGTGTTTTAAGGTGCTGGCCGGATAAAGATAAGATGATCACAGAGCTACTACTAAATGAGAATATACTAATATATTTTTTTAGTAACAACCATTTCTGAACAGCATTACAAAATTTTCATTATCAAATACGGATGGTTAAAATTGACAATAAAAGCCTATGCGCGATAATTGCCAAATTCAGCAGATTATGCTCTATTTTAAATGTCCATATCATAATTACTTACCGAAATACCTCATCACAGTGTTCACCAGTGACCCTTCATGTTTTAACATATTAACCCTTTTTCACTTTCCCTACGATTTAAGAAAAAAGACGAATTTGTCTTTAATTAGGCAAATTTTCCATAATACCTATACGAAAAAGAGTAGTGTCAAGTTATTTGAATAACCGGTAAACTTAGGTTGGTTGTTATTGATAGAAAATTAGTCAGTTATCAATAACATATTATGGTTTGAAAACCTGCTCATACCAAGATTTTTTTGGCACAGAAAAAAGCGCTATTTGCTTGCCGTATTGTTTTTCTTATGTAATCAGACTATATAAAAATACGATAGACAGAATAAATAATTAAATCGTATTGTTTGTTATCGTGGTTAAATACTGGATTTGTTATAATTAACCAGTCATTTTTTAAAAACATTCATAAAAAATCTATCCAAACTCTGTCGATAAAAAATATGATTTATTAATTTTCTGTTTTATCACAAATAAAAACGAAAGGACAAACATTAAAAAAAATAATTACGAAAACAGCAGTTTGATTAAATCAGTGGATGCCATTTCTTAAAGACTAGATACATTTCAAAAATCTGAAAATAGTCAAATTTGTTTTTTTAGGTCATTAAAGTAAGATGCGAGCATTATCAATTAGTTAATGGATTAAAATCAAAAAGTTTTATATTACCCCTTTTGGTGAAACCAAGCGCTCAGTCGCTCGATTTGTATTGACGAGTTTATATATTTATGATTCATTATTACAGATTCAGGTATTTGCATATTTATGATATTATGTCAAAATAAACATTTGAATAAAATATATACATACAGGGTGAGATTTTAATTAGTGACATTGAAGCGGGTGATTCAGAACGAGCTAATAAGCAATTTTAATAACAAAAATGGAAAATTCAATCAAAAAAAAAATATTGCTGTTTAATTTGAAAAACCTGACTGATAAATAAAAGTTTGACAAGCGTTGAGCGCGCTTGTCAACCTAGGTAAAATATCAGGAATAAAAAATATTCGCGATATTTTCCTCACCGCCATCTAGCGGTGTTTTCCTCAACGCGCTCAACACCTTTTATACTATTTTTCAAAATATTAAAATTTTCAAACAAAAAAAAAACAAAGAAAACTTTTTTTTTTGTGTTCTGCCTATTTTTTTAAAATCAAAAGTTGCTTATTTTCTCTTAATGACATATATTCCGAGTAGTGCCACTTTTGGCGATAGAGAGAAAGACATGACAAACATATTTTTACATGGATTTATTTTCTGATAAAAATCTAATTTTTTGGCATAGTACTTATTTGTATACACGACAGATTTTAAAAATATTCCCCGTTATAGAGTCTTAATATCGTAAATCTTTTTACCTTGGACATGGACAACTTAGCTCACTTTTACCAGAGTGAACAGGCGCAGGCGAGGCGACTCCAGCAGCGACGCCTTGCGCATTTTGGACCCGTTTTGCAGGATTCCAGCCACTCTATAAATCACTCGGTATGGTGCCGCAATTGAATCATATAGTTCTTTACGATCTGTGCTTTTAATAGAAAATTATATATTTTATTTTATTTTATTTTATTTTATTTCTGGAAACATACAGCGCATACAATTGACATACGTGTGCATAAACATAATATAGAAAAAGAGAAAAACATTACGCCGATAATCGTTTCCTATGAAATGAACAGATTTTCGCATATTACACATTTGGATTTCGGCATATTACACTTAAAAATTAATTGTAAAATAAACTAAGTACATGTTAAATAGAAAATAAAAATAGAAAACCGATGGGGGAGGTAGGGAATTGGAAGTGATTAGGAAGAAGGAGTTAGACGATGGTATGTGTATATGTATATAGATATAAATAAAGATATAAATAGGTCTTATAGTGGATATATAGATACAGATATTTATTGATGTTTATAGATATTTTCAGATATATAATAAATATTTATAAATATTTGTAGTAGCTACTGATATGTTGCATGAAAATTATATAACTAAGAAAGATAGATGTTAACAAGCTCGTTAGGTGCAATTGATTTGAATAATTCTTTAACGAACGTCGGTTGGTTGAGGTTGAAAATGTCGATGGTGGAGAAACGAGAGTCGTACGTGCACATTAGCCTATAATCGATGGAATTTTTCCCGTAGTTGGTATTGGCACGAGAGACCTCAAAAGTGCGTGAATTACGAATTAATCGCGGAGGAACGAAAAAACGTAAGTTTTCAACAAGGTATGGACTATCTGTGGTATTGTGGATAACTTTGTGTAACAGTACCATATCAGCCACAGTGCGTCGGTCTTCTAGACCTTGAATACCGAAGTGGTCCAGTCTGCTCTCGTACGTAGGAAGACCGAAGCGTCCACGATAATTGATGTGCTTTAAAAAACGCCTTTGGATACATTCTATCCTGCTTCTGTAGACCGAATATTGCGGATTCCAAATTGAGGACGCAAATTCCACGGTACTGCGAACGTAAGCGAAATATAACATCTTCAGGACATTTATATTGGAGAAAGGTCTTGAGATACGGGTCACAAATCCTATTGTTCTCAAAGCTCGGTTAACCATACTTTCTATATGCTGATCGAAAAGCAACTTATGATCAATTTGTACTCCGAGGTCGCGAATACATTTTACATTAGGGATCACTTCACCATTAATGTGATAACTGAACTGCACCAAGTCTCTCTTTCGGCTGAAGCTTATACTGTTACATTTAGTAGCATTTAGAGAGAGTTTATTAAGTACACAGTAGTGTGACAGGCGGTCGATATCCTCCTGTAACCGGAGGCAGTCTGCCACGTCAGTCACCTCAGCATAGATTTTCAGGTCACCCGCGTATAAAATGTGACGACCAGCTATGAAACAAGAAGTAATATCGTAAAGATAGGCATTGAAGAGCAGAGGACCCAAGTGTGAACCCTGCGGTACCCCGGACGGAATTTAATATAATATATTAATATAATATAATATATTTAATATATTACCACAACATGTAACAGACAAGGAGTGTTCAAAAAAGCCAATCTGAAACATAGCCAATTTACAAAGTAGGGGGAGCGGGGAACGACGGGGTGTCTAACGTCTGGTCAAAAAATATTTCTACGGTTTTTTACGATCTGTGCTTTTAGAAGAAAAATATAAAGAATGACCACAAGTAAAAGACGAGGAGTATCCAGAGAACCCAAAATTAAATTTGTTTATTTATTTCCTAAAACGGATTTAAAAATTAGGGGGAGCGGGCCATGACGTGGTGCCTTATGTCAGGTCCCAAAAATAAAAGAATACGTTCTTCAGAACGTTGGTGTCAATGGGTTACCAAGAGCATATACTAATATACTTTACATTTTCATGCTATTAAGTGAAATAAAATATACTTGAAAGATTTTTTTTCATAAAATAATAAAACCACCATTCCCCACTATCGGGGCAAGTTGGGGTACGCGGTAGGTTATTCGTATTATTTAATATACATAGGATGACATCTTTGATGCAGTTACAATTCTATTCACAGTGAGGATAAATAAACATTGCATTCTCGTCCTCATCTTCTACGCCTGCACATAATCAGCGTGCCTAATCGCTCCCTTCCAGAACTATCATCACTGCATTTTTCATTTTCTCCTAATATTATACGATTCTGGCCGTCTTCCGTGCGTAGCTACGTACCATTGTTAAAAAAGTGATTTTTATTGGTAAATGCCAGAAAAAAATGTTTTTTTCCAGGTTGTTTAGTGTTTTTGTTATCAATTGTTTCCAACCTAGATTAGTGTCCCGACAAAGAGAGTAGTTTTTTTGTAAAACAGAATCGCCATAAGTCTGGCGAATAACTGGGGGGCTCCTTGCCCAGTGACACCGTGCAGATTAAAGTGAATGGTAGTTTCCCTCCCTATCATTCAACTTACAATATGTTAATACTTTCGTTTTATCCAACGTTTCGCAGATACCTCGTTACGAATCCTTTATAAATTTCACCTGCTCTTTCGCCACAAAACCTGTAACCGCAACATTCCTGCGCACATGGCGTACTTCCACGTATTAGCCTTACTTTTTCCGATCACTTATCAACTGTTAATTTTTCTAAGATTTTATCGACAAATTTCATATAAACGTGTTTCTTTTTGTAGTGTCGCATTCTATCGAAGGTTGGCGATCATCATAGTTATATGCTATCTCGGAGATGTACTAAACAGTGATGTAATTCGACCATATCGCACTTTTATGTTTTTGAGCCATGAGGTCCTTATTCTGACCCTTCTTCGTCGAACCTCAATGCTCCCTTGCAATACTAGTTGCAATATTCTGTTTCCAAAGCCTCTCATTATGTGCCCGAAGTATTGGAGTTTCCGTTTTTAGATGGTACTGAGTATTTCTGTACTTTTTTATTCTATTCATCATTTTAAAATGACCACACATTTCGATGACCTCCAGTTTTTAAACACAAAATCTGAATGGAGGTCCAGCCTTCCGTCCCATAGAAAAGGAGGAGAATAGGTAGCCTCTTGCCATTCCAATTCTGAGGTGCAATTATAGGTTACGGCTGCAGATCAGACTACAGACTGCAAACCAACATATTTGACAATAGATAAATACTCTATATCCAATGAATCGAGATTCAGTCATTTCCAATATCGTTACCAAATTTCTCATGATCAAAATATACTAAAAAATATCACCATGGTCGTAAAAATACCACGAGTATTTCAATGCTATATATCGATAACGCAACCACTTAGCTCTGACAAACCGACATATTTTATATCAAGGATTGCAATATTCGGATGAAAGTTGTCAGTTTCAAAATTTGCAAACCATTTTTCAAACACTTGCCGGTATCCGATTGAGCTGAAATTTGGCATTCTTATGTAAATTCGGTGACAATGCAATATTATGCTACCATCGAGCTGATTTAATGATGTAGCCGGGATGTAGGGACTGAAACTCCCTGATGGAAACTGGTAGGACTGTCGAATTTGGGCTAGTATGCTTTGTTATCATGAGTAGGTACTTTCCATCCATTCCATTTCGTTCCAATTTAATGAGGGGCGTTATATACATTCTAAACTTTTAATAGTCATAGCTGCAATATTTATTCCCCATTGAATTTTATTTATACATTTTTACTTTACCATCCTACCAACCGACGAATAGGTAATGTATGTTTAACGCGCTAAAAAAATCGAGAATTTCCACAATCTGTCAAATTTCTTTGCTTATAAATAAATTGAAAATGAAATTGTTGCGCTGGATAGTGTTGACATCCGATGGTGTTTGAGACTGCATCTGTTTGTTTATCCTATCATTCGAATCCGCATACGTGGTCCACTACGACGACGAGGACAATAAACACCAATAAGTTCTGGGAGTTTTGCGTTGAACTGTTGTTATTTGCTAAACCGACACCGGTGTTTTTGTTTGAGTTAGGTTGATAAGGGATGAGGACGGGCATTATGTTCTTGATGATGCTGATGTACTTATTAGTCCGAGCTGCAATCTACATAATAAATTTTGTATAGAAATTCAGGGTTTTAGATTATTACCTGAATAAAAGATATCAATTCCGTAGTCAATTGTCTCCTATTATTATTATTATTATTATTAGATACTCGAGGTGCGATATATTTTTTGTGGTTTGATAGAAGCTACACCCAACTTGGGTTGTCGACTACAACGGGCGAGCCCGTCACCTCAGGAAGTTTAACGATTAGTCGTTCTATCTCCCTGGAGTGAACGTAGAAGATTTGGGACAAAAACAGTCCACCATCTAGCTACGTCACAAGCACAACTAAGAGGCCAACGCCTTAACCGCGAGATAGCCAGGAATGTTACCTGGCGGGCCGACACTCACGCCCTTACTTCCAATTGTGACCAGATTACTCCGGTCTCTCGATTGGTTCCGAGTTCGAGGTCGCTTGCGTGGTCCTCTCCCTTACGAAGCGGTGAAACGGTGTATACCGAATTTATCGCGGACCACAGCGTCCTTTGCCCGGCTGTTCACCCAGGATCGGATGGCCGATGGTCGTTTCAAGAGCAGTCGCCGTAAGGTCCGCAACCACCCCCGCTCTATAGGAAACAGTACTGCTTCCAGACTCCCCCGCCTGTTAGTCAGAGTGCGCAATCGATTGGCTTACGCCGCACGGTGCGCAGACTGTCCAGGAGCGCCAGAAGTTTGATTCCGGGGGGAAACTGACCAAGGCCAGAGTCCTACCCAGGCTCGCACTTCATGCGTGGAGGCCGTCGGATGGGTGTTGACCCGTGAGTGTGACCAACCCTGAACAGAATGGGTCTTCGTGGCCAACTCAGCAAGGGCCTATTAACTCCAAGAAGCTACACCCAGTAAAGTTTTACATACTTGATATTACGAGATGTACTTTCGCGTAATATTATATGAATGGGTTTGAAGTAGCGGCCACTTTCCGTTTCGGACGCTATAAACGTCTCCCACGAGTGATTAAGGCGTGAATTTATTGCTATCAAAGATAGGTCTGTGTTTTTGGATCCGGTCCGCCCAAGGACGGTCGACGCCCACTTTCTCCGTAGCGGATCGTACGAATTTGTTATTACGGTTGGGCTAAATATGCGTCGAGAACTGAATCGGAAGGCTCTCGCGCGGTGGTATTACTGCCGGGGTTAAAGTACGGAATCAAATTTTGCTTCTTACCAGCGTCTGTACCAGCGTCAATTTTAGGAAATTAATTATTTTTTACAAAAAAATACATATTTTCAGCCTAAGATTCTGAATGCTGTATAAATAGTTTCAGTTACTGAATTAATAATAATAATAATAATTAAAAATACATGAAAATATAATATATGTTTACGTAACACAATGGTAATGGAAATTAAATTTACCGAGGAATTCAAAACAAAGCCTATGTCACGCTTTCTTATGTCTGTTATATTAATAAAAGACGTAGCTTCCCCACGTATGTGAGGCGACCAATTCTGGTTGCCTACGGCAAAATGTATACAAAATGTATATAATTTTATATAAATGTAAATATAAATGTAAATGTGCGCCGCTCTATAGTAATCCGCTCTATAGTAATGGTATAGCTCTATAGTAAGCCCCGCTCTATGTAAATGTAAATGTGTGTGTAAATATAAATTTATACACATTTTGCCGTAGGCAACCCGAGCTAATCGCCATTCATTTGAGGGGTTAATATAAATATAACTAATAATAGTATGGGTAATTACGTTTATAAATATAGTTAATAATAAAAAAGCTATATTAATAATAAAATAGCTTTCCTAGGTCTTCAGTATGATATTTTTTTCTTTTTATTTTATTCTTCATACAATTTGTTCTTTTGTTGCCCTCACATAAAAGTATCCGTATTGCCTAACTGGTATCTGGATATAAAACATACATATTACTTAAAATGTAGCATAATTTCATCATCATACTAAATACATTATATAAAATTACTTTAAAGTCAATGTATTGAATTGGAGCCATAATAGAAATGCTAGTCTTGTACCGGAAGCATTTATTTCAAAAAATTCTAAATTTAGATTAAAGATTGCACCAAAAACTTACCTACACGCTTTTGCAGCTCTGCGTTTTAGCAGTAAAAGTGTATTTTTACAGTCAATTGTTTTTTTTCTTACTATTGGTGTGCGGAGCAGAAAGAGGAAAGGGTGCACGATTTAGAGTTATTATAACTTTCTGTTTTTCCCTCCTCGTTCATTTTACCCTCCCATTACCCTAGGGTGTACACCCTCCCAGCTCAGAATGTCATACGATATTTTGCTGTGTACTTTTAGAAACTATAGTACTTACATAAAGTACGGGATGTCAGGATAATGAGTGTTTTTGATCGTCATCTTATCGAAAGTTATTTGAATCTCTGCTAAAGTAACAGACCATTTTTAAGTGCTAACTGACAGTGAGAACCCTATGTTTAACTCAATTAAATGATACCTTTTAATGAACATTCAAAGCTCCGAGGCAAGTAGAGATATTCATCCGTCTTAATTTAAATTTTAATTTCACCGGAGACTGTGATATAACGCTCGATTAAGATTATAAACGCTAGTTAAACTCGTGACCGTGATGTGCGCCGGCGCAGAAGCGAATCAGACATCTTTTTAATAGTCCGAACGAAACGAAAGTAATTTTAATCTTTCTCAATACGATGACTACTCGAGTGCTTCACTAAGCTGTCCGACGCTAATAACAATTAATGTACACACATGAACTTGTTTTTACTTTCGTTTCTTAAATAACCACGAGTGAATAACTCCTTCAATCAGTGTTTCTTTTTGAATATTTACCTATACTCTATTATGTCCATCTCGAAAGAATAACAACTGAATCAGTCGATTGTATGCTTATAGTATGTCATAAAACGTAGATGTGTGTGTCAACAATATGGCAAGTGAATTCATATTTATTTATCATAACAGTCCAACAGAGTACAAAAAAAAACATTTTTATAGCTCAATATATTACCGCATGAATTTTGTAGCAACCGACGTTTCGGCGATGTTCCAACCGCTGTTGTCCGGAGTAGACAGTTTACCCTGGACAACGGCTGTTGCAACACCGCCGAAACGTCAGGTGCTACAAAAGTCACGAGGTAAATTTGTTTATATCCTATTTATAATGCCAAACAACTGCAATAGTCTTCAATTTCATAACGACGCCGAATTTATTAGCTGAATAATGTGAGACATTGGTTTGGAAAGAACATGCGAGTTACTTGTTCCGGACAGCAGCATCTGACATTGAGAGAGTTGTGATAATATCCAGCTCGCCAAGCTCGCCTTTTCTTAAAAATAAAGAGTTTTATTATTATTATTATTATAATATCCAACCTTGGAAGTTGTTATGGCAGCCGAAAAAGAATAAAAAGAAGATCTAACTATACACTAGAAGTAACTTTAAAAAATCGTGAGGTTATAAAAAACAGCAAAACCTTTATCTAATAAACTACTTATTGACAGAGGGATATGATTCGATAGATTTTTAAAGATTCATCGCTAAGCAAGCAGCATAAAAAAGATCATAGGGTTAGAAAATGAGTGGTAAACCTATATCTTCTAAACTGGTAGTTGACAGTGGGATGTTTTGCTAGATTTTTAAAGATTCATCACTAAGCAAACAGCCTGTATTGGTCAATAGCTTTATTATGAAATTGATATGTTAATTAACCATCCATCGCCATTCGTGAAGGTGCATTAATGTTATGTCTAACGCTCAACGTCGTTTACTTATTATAGCTCATGTATATCCTGCCCTATGCATTGAACCTTACGCCATAGAATCACTATATTTATTATAATTTGTTCGCAAAATAAAGATTTCATTTCATTTTATTGCAGGTAAGGCCGCCTATCATGCGTTTGATTGTGGCAGATGAAATTGAAGTGTACACAAACAAGAAGAGTTGCGCAATACTCGCCTTCGACTAAATAGTAAGTCCGTCAGCGTAATTACCAATTTCTGCCATTGAGGGGCGAATCGACTCACTCGAATCAACTCGACCTACTCGACTTGCAGTCGATTCAGGGTCGAAACGGCGTGGGTAAACTTTTGAGGGCAAGCTTCTTTGCCAATCGACCTCGCCCGACTAAGCCTCATTGTATCGGTGATAAGAATCTTCAATTTTGAAATATTTGTAAATGGTTGTGTTATACGGGCAAAATCGTCAGCAGCGGATATTTTAAATCTAAACATCTGATTAATAGATCTGTTTTGTAGAATTCTTAATGGACGTGTACAGTGTACACTCTAGATTTAATATTCAAGGACGAATTGGAATCGCCTTTAATGCTCCTGAATAATACTTCAATTAAATAAATTATATAGGATTGTAAAAACACAAAAACCGTGCCGGTCGTGGCGGCCAAAAGCTATATCAAGCATATTTTTGTGGCCTGGTTGTGAGAACACGAAAAAGAATTTTAATACAATTATGCCGGATTTTAAAAACCCGTTCCTTAAGCTATCATTTCGCCGAAACGAAATTGGTAAATTATTTCCATATTAATTGTAAATTACCTTTATTCTGTTACTGTTTTCCAAAAAAAAAAACGAGCGAGGGTTGTCTTCAGTTGTTGAAAAACCTAGAGACGATTCTCAATATCAAAAATTTACATTTACACCAGAGTATGGTCTATTTGCATAGTACCAAGACAGTTTTTGGAACTTCCATACAAAATATATGAGAAAAAATGTTTGAAATTACGTAATTTCCAGAAATGTTATGGCCAAACATTATTTTTTTTCTATTTATTAAAGATACTTTTGAGTGATATAAAAAATAAAACAGTGATCTTAAGTTATTTTATTATTCTAATCTAATTTTTACTTTATAAAAAACTATTCATTTGATAATTTATTATATTATAATTGAAAAGCCAAATCGACTATATTAGACGCCGCGCGAAGCCGAAATCGTCATTCGTAATTGGACACTGCCAACGGTGGGACGTATTCCCTTGTCGCCGCGGTATACCTATACATCTATGTATGTATATATCGAAAGAGCGCGGGCGCGTGGCATTGCAAAAATATCTAAATTTTTAGTCGCGTCAACTCAGAAGGGAGCCTTAATAAGTACTAGGGAAGATAAGGCATAATGACCTATCATACAAAATTACACTTCGAGTTTTACTCTGTTATACGGGATCAAATTATACTAACCTTGCCATCAACAGATCCGCGTTCTGGCAACAAGTACGTTCAAAATTACAAAGCTATCAAAACAGTGCGCATGGCGTCAGACGGGGCGATATTTTTAAATACTGCTAATTAAAATCCATTTAAGTCCACACAAGTAGTTTCATTGATATTTCTTAAAATTAGGTAGATCTTTTACAAATTACACCATATCACATTAATAGTAGTATAGTCTTTATGATTAATTAAATATTTTTTACGTTCATAAGTTTGTAACCTTAAAAATAGAAGTATGTAAACCTGTTAGTTTCCCAAATTCAAAATGACATAGTATAATAAAATCGTTTTGCCTTATTGGACTATTGTCTATTCAGAACATGTATAGAACAATATGTTTAGAACAATTTTTCAACCACTGGAACAACACGCCAGGGTTGAATCATACCAAAGCGCTAATTAAGGCTTACGACCGTAAGACT
Organism: Micropterix aruncella; assembly: GCA_944548615.1. NCBI lineage: Eukaryota > Metazoa > Arthropoda > Insecta > Lepidoptera > Micropterigidae > Micropterix > Micropterix aruncella. The sequence goes on along the minus strand of OX155953.1, from coordinate 8,727,378 downwards.
GCCCGTGAGGCCTTATCGCTAAATAGGAGAAATCTACGCATACTGGTGAGGGCGCTCACGGCATTGTGGCCTGAACAAACATATGTACAACCTCAAACTCCGGGACACGAAAATGTGCAAGTTCTGCCTAGGGGCAGAGGAAACTCCTCTGCACCTCATGTGCCAGTGTGGCCCGCTGATGCGTAAAAGATACACCCACTTGGGGGGTCATTACCTCCAACCTGAGGAGGTAAAACAATTTGGCGCCAAAATCCTGTTGCGGTTCTTAAATGTCCCGAGGCTTAACGCAGAACTATGGTAGGTGGCGAACACAATAGATCAACAATGGTCGCAGTGTTATAAGGCTCATAAAGACCTTATAAAAGACCCACACAACAAATAAAATAAAATAATTGCCTATTTTCTAAGAGCCAGAATATTTCAGCAACATTCGTGCTGTTACCGATTATCCATTCAATTGACTATTTAGTTGCTCTAGGGCAGTCTAGGAAAAGCTTAGTACAGCTGCCAAACAGCTGCCAAACACAAATTCACTTTTTTTTAGTAGGCCCGCACTGAGAGCGCAGTCTTTTTTTTCATTCTTTGGTTACTGTCAGTCGGCGCTGGTTGTTGTCAGTCCACAGAGATAGTCGCTGCGGGTGCATTGCTGAAGGGGTCTGGAGACTATCGAAATACACTGTTTCCTAAGCAGCGGGGGTGGATGTTTCACCTGATGTCATGCCACTCTTGAAATGACCTTGGGCCACTCGATCCTGTGTGGCATTACGGGCAAAGAACGCCCAGGTCTGCGATAAATTCAAACTGAATTACCGCTGTAATACAACAGGTAGAGGTTGCGTAGGCGACTTCGGACCTGTAACGAGTCGGGAGGACGGAGGTATCCTGAAGGTTAATTTCAGACGGAGATATCCTGCCAAAACTGGTAGTTAGGGGGTGAGGCTGCCCGCTGATTACCTTTCACGGTGCCTCGTCGTAAGGCATTGGACTCTAACGGGTTGATACAGGAACTAGACAAATTCAAATTCAAATTCAAATTCAAATTCTTTATTTACAAAAAAATCATAGTATTAGTTACAAATGAATTAAACCTAACCTAACTGGATCGCACGAGACGTCCGCACTAAGGTAGGCTCAGAATCAACTAATTAAGTACGTACTGCCTAATGCTAAATAAAAAATTTCGTTGAAGAATGCCGTGAAAAATAAAATCAAGTAAAGTAAAATTTTAGTAAAAAATAAACTTTCAAATTCTCTAAAAAGGTATGTGATAATAATAATACTAATATATAATAATCATAAATAATAATAATCATAAGTATATGGTAGGTTAATAATATTGTGTTAGGAATGTTAAGTTAGATAGGAATAAAGCAAGTTAATTTTTCGGTTTCTTTCCTTCCCTGGGTGATCAACCAGTGGGTTAGTCTTTTTTTGTTTATATTTATTTTTATATTAATACCTTGAGTATAAATGCCGGGTATATCCTTTGTTTTATTGAACAACGACGGTGCCAAGTAAAGAAAATGTCTTGGTGCAGTACATTGTCTTGTCCTCAAGTCTTCTTCGCTCATCCCACGGCTAAAGGAATGATCTATATCGTTATACCAGCCTGGGGTGACGGGTTCGCCCTTTGTAGTCGACACCTCCATCCTGCGGACGACAGTGTCGTTCAGACCCGTATAGACGCATCCGCCCGACAGTGCATCAGCCCGTTTTGAACGGAATAATTTTCTGGTTTTCTAATACAGACAGTAAATCGTACTTCAAAGTTGTGTGAGATATAAAGATGCTGTGGCTCATCACTGTAAAAAATCCTAATCTTTATTTGTGTAATTACAGTTCTTAGTGTGTGTCTTGATTTACTGACACTCTTTATGAATTTCGTTTGGTCGCGGGTGTGATATTCGTTAATGCTCAAATGTTAATACCCCGCGTAGGGTTGCCAGATGACAGATTTCAGACTGTAATGTCCGGTGTTCAGGGTCCTTGTACGGTTACCTATATTTATCTATATATACATAAAACAAAGTCGGGGTTGTTCGAACATTTGTTGTATTTTTCTCCGTCCCGAATAGTAGAAAACTATTTTTAAAAAATATGGAAAAATGACGAAAAATTAAAATTTAAAAAAAATCATTTTCCCATACAAAATGTAAATCCGTGTTTTTCTCATGGTCAGTTGTACGTGGCATATTCACTTGTCGGCAAATCATCCGCTTTATTTGTTCTTGAACCTGATAAAAAACAAAAAATATCATATATCACAAGGTGCTTCAATGAAGAGAATTAAACCGAGTGCATCCCATGCTGCACAATCTGTAAATAGTTTAATTGAATCATGTCTTGCTGACACGCGATTGATATACTTAATTTTTGTACTTTTATATTTCTTTTTGTGTTATTATCTTAATAAAGTAGTGAACTTAATATTTATTTTGTATTCATTGTATTACTTTCATAAAATCATAAATTAAGTTCAGCTAATCTGTAACACGACATTCATTGACTGTTATGCGGTACAAAGTTCGCCGGGTCAGCTAGTAATAAATAAACGAACGTACGGTTGTCCGGTTTTTGTTTATGCAAAAACCAGAGCGTGGGGACAAAAATACGGACTTTAGTGTTCAATCCAAATTTGTATCCCCAAAGTCTGAATAATATTCTAATTTTTCAAAAAAACACAATGATGTCAGATGACATTCATGGGACCCTGACAACACTTCGAGACTTTATATTTAAATCCAAGTAAAAAATCACACCAGAAGTGTTGAACGTGCACCAGAGGGTTGTGACTTACTTGGAGAAATGGTATTATTTCGATAGGAAACTTTAAAAAACAATTACTACCATTGATTAACGCACGAAGACTCAAATGGACGGGATATTAGCTGTAAACGAGGCGTATCTAATGAAAAGACGACAGAATAAAAGTTGGCTTTAAATTAGTCGGCGTCCGTTATTGATTGATAATTTGTAATTAGCAGCACACAAATACAGCCAAAAATAGACATCCTATAGTTTTTTTTTAATTTTATACAAAGAATTCTTCCATCTGATATTATTCTTCAATGATGAATAAAAAAATAACAAAAATATAGTACTCGGCCACAGTACCAAAAATATAGTACCGGACAGTAGCGTTTCTTAGAACAAAATTGAAAACGAAGCGAGCCACGTCACGAATCCAAGGGCTCGCATATGGCCGCCATATGTCTACTACTCCGCCAACGCAGATTTTCAAACCTTTGAGAAATTCGCCAACCCTAGCATGCGCGTAACTCTAACCAAAGGCGTTCGTCGAGAAGTACACCTCTGCTCACCTCCCTCGCACCCTATCCTCGCAATGCCCTGTCGCTCGAGATTGCGTCTACTTTTCTTTCGGTATACATAGTGTGAGCACAGAAGTATGGCACAATGACCGTTTTATCAGCCGCTCCGTCTCTATAGCGAACCCTTAAAGACTATCAGATGTGAGCTATGTATACATGTATGTTTTCTTTATCTCCTACCCCCCCCCCCCTCTCTCGCCCCCCACCCCCTCCTACCCAGGCACCCAGTAAAATCCCAAGAATTGTCTGTTTTTTTAACCCATCTGGCAACCCCAATACCGCGGTATGCGAGCGATTCGAGACGGTCACTCTTGAGGTGCTTCTTTAAAGAATCTGCAAGTTCTCACCAGTGAATACGAATTACACCTGCATATCAAGTCCATTTAATGAAGAATTCGCTTCTCCGACTGCTCTGTGAATCTCGGCCTACGGCAGTTCTTTAAAATACGCCTTGGTAAAACTCGCAGTCATCAATTATATTCAATTTTCTACGGGTCTTTCGAGGCTAGCGGGCGTGATGAGAAAAGTGATCTACCACGCTCTGTGCTTATGATTCATTATCAGCCAACGTTGCTCCGGGCGGCCTTCTCATAGCGTTTGATCCGTTTAGTCTCGGGTCAATAACGGAACTTACGCGGGAAACTGCACGATATGATAGTTTCACTGTGATGAATGACTGGTGCATTATAGCGATTGTAAAGTTGATGAATGGAGGTGATGTTTGGTCTTTAATAACTTAATATATTGAATAAACCTAAGAACGATATGGAAACATTTATTATAATACATATTGTAACATCAGAAAGGATACATAAATATACCCAAGGAGATTTCTTTTTATATTCAGAAAGATGACTGACAAATAATCAATATGATGGCATCAGTAAAGGTTACAAAATTTGTAGCCTTTATATTTAAAAATGTAATTACACGTCAGTAAAGGCTTTGAATATATAGTTTATTAGATTGCCAATGCCGTACTACGTTTTGGCAGCTAGGATTTTATTATGAAACATAACGCGTAGATGGCATTCATAGTTCCAAACATTTATTATCCTTCTTTAATGTAAAGTAGCCCAATAGATGGCGTTCTAAACACGCTTATACCGTATCTTATCTCAACATAAAATAATAATATACAGACGATTTTTTAAGTCTCAGCTCTTATTATTTTAATATGATTTAAATAAATATGTCCATTTTAATTTAGTATGCAGGTTTCAATACGCAATAATTGGGGCTCAATCGCGATGATTTCATCATATAAATAAATCCGTCCGTATTATTTATATGATTAAATTAGCCTATATGTATGAAAATGCGATAGATGGCACCAATGATTAAATTTTATTATTGTTATTATTGGTTAAATAATGGGTATTTATAATTAATTAGTTTTTATAGATGGCTAATGCAAGACATTATAAGCACCACCACCCTATATATATATATATATATATATATATATATATATATATATATATATATATATATATATATATATATATACAAAATATATTATATTGTTTTTTTTTATATTTAATTGATTTTGATTATATTTAATTGATTTTATTTGATTTCATTTATTAGGTAGGATTTTGATTTAATTCAGTTGTATTTTTCGTTTTGTTTAAAATATACGTGTATACTTATATATTTCAGACTTTCAATATTTCTTTCAATATTCAATATTTCTGTTTGTATTATCAAGTAGATAGTGGTTTGCTTTTGAAAAATATATTACATGCACCTGCAATGATATTGTTTAAATATCATTAAGTTTTTTTTTAATAAGAGCCCTAGTCTTCGAAAATGTTTACTTTTAAAGGTTTTTTTACGCGATGTACATATTTTTTTTTACATAAGGATAAATTACATTTTGTGCATTACGTTGTATTGTATTTTTTATCTTTTAATTTAGAATGTTTAAATAAATAAATGGGCCTCTTACTCTTACCTAAATGGACTCGTACTCTTACTTAACTTGGATCTTTTTCCTTTGAATACTCTTAAAGTTGATTTCGTTCCTAATATATTTATAACTCCAAGTTTTCTTGTTGTTTTAAATGTTTTTAACACAGCTAAGCGTAAATTTGACATATTTTAACTACAATGTATATGTACTCGAAAAAATATCTGATTCTAGTCCTGACCCTTCAACATACCTCATAAATGGGTAGACCTTTGCTATAGAAATTGAATACTTCAATCTCTGACGTGTAATAAGCCACTATTTCCATAATACATAAGTATTATTACGAAATATGATTGATTGTTTTTCTCAAAAAAATACCCAGTAGTTTGTGTTGCATAAATCATTGTATTTCGCTTTCCGTTTCTCTCTTGGATATTCTTTGTCCAAGCACATAATAAATTCGGGTCTTCATAGGCAAATTAGGAGCTGCTCATCCATTCGCCTTTTTTATGTAAAGCAGCTGACCCAAAACGCGTAAGTACAAGTACTAATGCTTGAACGGCATTCGTAGTCCGCATTTGGAAACTTGCTGTAACAAGAATATTATGCAAATTTACTCGAACGTAGCCGATTACGCCGGAGGAAAGTCGTAGAATGACGAATAATGTAGGCATATTATAGTGTCATGGCCTTCACACCTATTTTATAGACAAACTGTCATGTGATTGAAATTCTCCGATATTGCGATGCAGGTATTCGGCTAACGAGAATATTTACTATTTTTGGATATCCTATGGTTTTTCATTTGTGATATTTAATAGTATCATTGATTATTTAGAGTATTAGATTGTTCAATACCGTACTACGTTTTGGCAGCTACGATTTTACTATGAGACGCAACGTGTAGATGGCACTTATAGTTTTAACATTGATTAATTTTATATTCAGTAGCCCAATAGATAGCGTTCTAAACACGCCGTTGCGGTTAGTTAGTTAGTTAGTTTTCTTGGCCTCTTGATTGGGCCGTTGTGGGTGGCTCATGTTTCTATTTATGTTACTCCAGCCAACCCAGGCTGTCCCAGAAGGTTAGCATGTTTAGGTTACTACAGGCCTCCGGGACAGATGCTGGAGAACGCTGTTGCGGTATCGTATCTTATAACAAAATAATAATGTAATGACAAATTTTTTTTTTAAATCGTATTACACATGTTTTTTGTTTTACCCACAAGGCATACGCTTTTTAATGGAACCCGCCTTGTTGCCTATTGGCACCGTCTTCTAGGCGGGCATTTGTAGCATCACGCAGTCAAACATTCAGGCGGTCACCCATCCCAGTATTGACCGCGCCCGCCGCTGCTTAACTTTGGTAACAACGAGGGGAACCGGTGTCAACGGGGCTACAGACGCTACTTAATAGTATTATTGATTGTATAGAGTATTAGATTGTTTAATGCCGTACTACGTTTTGGCACTTATAGTTCTAAACATTGATTAATTTTCTTTTATGTTCAGTAGCCCAATAGATGGCGTTCTAAACACGCCGTTACAGTATCATAACTTGTAATGACAAACTTTTTTTTAAATCATAGCTCTTATTATTTTAATATTACATAGGTACATAAAGACGTCAATTTTTAACATTGTATACAGATTTCAATAATTAAAAAATACGCTCGTTTAATAGACTAATAAATGGCATTCTAACATCTCCGTATCATTTCTGTTATGTAATCAGCCTATATAGAAATGATAGATAGATGGCACAAATAATTGGCACAATGAATGATATTATTGTTATCATTGGGTAAATAATAAGTTTTTATAATCAATCAATCCTTTATAAAAAACCATTTATTATCAATGTTATTATAGATGGCCAAATAAATTGTTATTAGTTTCGCCGGACAATGCTATCAGCACCAGCTGCTTGTTACCAGCGCAGAAGGGTTGCCAAAGCGTACTATGGCATTACGCAACCTAATCTAATACCCTTTATTATCAATTGTAGTATCATCTTGAGATGAGGCCTTGCTTAAAGTATCAGGAAACTTACCGCAATAATCTGAAAATATCAATTAAACTAACGAATGGTAGTGTACACTACAAACCACTTTAGAATGCAAACTCTGAATATTTGATGTGGAACTTTTCAACGAAAACTAAAAAGTGGTGAGAAGTGAAAGTGTGAAATTTCACTGCGCAATGGTCGCCAATCTTTGAAACGGAGATTGTTCTATTTTCTTGTATTCACAAAGGGTAAAAAAGGGAGCTAGGCACTTGTCACCATGACTAATACCCGAATTTAGAATCGTGTCGGTTTAGTACTTGGGTAATGAGTATTACCGACTTTACCGAGTGATTCTTAAATAATAAATGTGTTCGATAGACGATAAATGCCACCCAACTCCGCTAAGTATGTTTTAAGTATCCGGGATGTATTCCTATCGAGGGCAAATACTGTCAAAAGTATTGGTCATTAAATGTAGAATATTTTTATTTCATAAACAGCTTAAAAGTAAATTACCAAACCATTCTTTCTTATGAAATTGTCTTTTCTTTTCTTTCTTAAAGTTTCGTTACTGCCGCGCGTTATGCATGCATACGATGTATGCTTTAACGATATTGACATATTTAATCATCAAAATAGTCGATCCTTTGTTAAGAGGTACGTGAAAAGCTGATTATCAGATCGGATTGAATTAGCATGCACATACAGGCACTCACAAGCATATTCGAACTACAGATACACACACCTACACACACATACATACATGCACACACACATACAAACACACCCTCACACACACACCCACACATACACGCCCCCATCACACAAACACACACCAACACCCATACACACGCACATAGCAATTTTAACTGTTAGTTTTAAATTCTTTTGGTTTTCTTTGTATTGTATTGTTTAGCATATTTTGTAATCCTTATATAGCAAATAATTTAAAACATCATTGGCTTTACTACTGTTATATATTATGATTATATATCATGCTGTTTTTAACAAAAAAATAAAATAAAAATGAAGGCCATCGCTCAGTTATGCCTATAGATTTTTTTAAATACTTTTTGTCAAAATATTTGTCATTTTGTATTGTTCAACTCATTCCTAGTCGCGGTATAACCGCCATGATTTTTTTTATTTTAATCGTATATCCGTTCTCTGTCATACTTCCTATGTATTCGAGATTACTGTGAATATTTGTGTTTTTGCGCTATAAACGCACAAACAGCACTAGCAAAATGGCGAAATTGTAATCATCACTAATCGGAAAGAGTTGCTAAAATGTCTAAAGAAGTTGTCAATGCAATAGCAAAATAAATCAAAATCCAAAAATAATCCACAAGGTAGGTATATAATAAAGTGAAATCACATCAAAATTCACAAAAAAAGCCAAAATATTACAACGCACAACGAGCGAAAATGACGACTGACGTTTCGAAGTACCGCCCAAGTAGAGGTGGTCCGAATCTTGGCATCGAATGTCTTCGTATCAATCGGCATATTATACTGGACTATAAAAAGAAAACTGGTACTCAGGTATGACTCAAGTATCGGCCAGTACTGACGTTTTGAACAATACACGACTATAGATTCGGGTGTACCAAAATATAACCACGAAATTTTGACAATCAAAAAAATTATAATATTGTCGTTAATCATGGCTATGTCATATGTGCGTATCTCCTTATATTAAAAAAACGGTTGTGTCACCCCAAGACTTTCCTGTCAAATAGCCAGGAACTTAATTCATCTGAATATTAATATCATAAATCCTGCCACAACCCGCCAACCCAACCTAGCGCCACCCTTTAATCCTCGAAAATCGACATGGAAATTGAAATCGAAATCGACTTCGACTTTTCGACTTTTCCACCTTGTTCGACTTTTTCGACTTTTCCGACTTTTTTGACTTTTTCGACTTTTTCGACTTTTGGATTTTTTCGTCTTTTTCGACTTTTCTATATTTTGAACGTCTGGGTACATCAGCCATGTCATGGTGAAACTTGGAAGCTGATATCATATTTTAATGCTTACACAAAATTTTAGGTCTCTGCTGTTGGCCGTTGAGGAGTTCCCTCTTCGAAAGCCAACCCAGGGTACATCAGCCATGTCATGGTGGAATTTAAAAGTTTCTATCATAAATGAATGCGTATACAAAATTTTGGGTCTCTGCTGTTGACCGTTGAGGAGTTCCTCGTCGGGAGCCAGCCCAGGGTGGACGGATTTCAACCCCAATCTTCTCAGCTCATGCCATGACCAAATGATGCCTGCATGCATAATTTCAGCTCAATCGGATGAAGCGTTTCGGCGCTATCGTTGGAGAATACACACAGACACACAGAAGCGCGTCCACAATACTTTCCTTAAACAGGAAAGTAAAATATAGAAAAAAAAATATGGCAAGAGTTGAAAAGGTTGTAGTTGAAATCGGTCCGGCAGGAGGCGCTCTAGTCATATTTCAATCTCGAAATATTGGACTTGGTGACTTGAAATTCGGTACACAGATGGATCATTGAGACCAAATCACATTGTAATATACCAGATATTCCACCGATCCGAAACCACAAGAAATATTCTACTAATTTTGGTTGGAATATTTCTCATACAAATGACACAAATAATTTTTAAATTTCGCTGTATTAAAGAAAATAGTTCATCATATTGGCATATAACCATTTTATTACCACGGAAATACTACAAAAGACAATGACAAAAAATACGAATCATAATCAGAATCACGAAGAACGCCATTGGAAATAAGATATCCTGATCTAAGACATAGTAAAATAAGAACAACTTGCGGTGTCAACTACAACGGGCGAGCCCGTCACCACAGGACGTTTTAGCGATTTTTCGTTCTGTCGCCCTGCAGTGAACGTAGAAGACTTGGACAGAACAATCCAACGTCCAGCTACGTCACAGCCCGCAAGAAGCCAACGCCTTTACCGCGAGATAGCCAGTATGATTACCTGGCGGGCCGACCCTCGCGCCCTTGCTTCCAATTGTGACCAGATTTCTCCGGTCTCTCGATTGGTTCCGAGTTCGAGGTCGCTTGCGCGGTCCTCTCCCTTACGAAGCGGTTGAACGGTGTGCACCGAATCTATCGCGGACCAAAGCGTCCTTTGCCCGACTCTGAACCGGGATCGGATGGCCAATGGTCATTTCAAGAGCAGTCGCCGTAAGGTAGGCAACCACCCCCGCTCTATAGAAAACAATACAGTTCCCAGACTCCCCCGACTGTTACTCGAAGAGCACAATCGATTGGCTTGCGCCGCTCGGTGCGCAGACCGTCCAGGAGCGCCAGAGGTTTGATTCCCAGGGGGGAGACTGGTTGACCCAGTGTCCTACCCAGGATTCGCACCTCATGCGTGGAGGCCATCGGATGGGTGTTGACCCGTGAGTGTGACCGACCCTGAACACATGGGTCATCGTGGCCACCTCATCATGGGCCCGTTAGCTCCCAGTAAAATAAGAACAGTATAACATCTCCATAGCACGCACCGATTTCGCACTCATACAAGCGCCCGTTGTCCTTACGCTACCACTACATAGATTCTCGGACGCCTCGGTGCTAGCCAGTCAGGGCTGTCGCGGGACAGCTAAGTATACAAAAGTGGAATGTTTTCTGTACTGGCTGTAATGCAACCTATCAGAAATTACATTTACGAGTATTTAGATTTACGTTACGAAATTACATTTACAAGGTAACGTTTATTGTTCATTTGCGTAGGTAAGTATGTGTCTAGGTAAGTAGGTGCATAGGTAGGTAAGTGCGTAGGTAGGTATGTAGGTAGATTTATTTATTTTTATTTATTTAGGTACATAGGATTAGGTATACAGTTCATTCATAGGTCATGTAATCTTATAATAATTATATAAATTATTTAATAATTAATATAGGGAGGTTTAACACATCTTACATGACCTTTACTGCCAATAGCACATCTAACTAGGCGATAATTTGGCCCGTCTCTAGATGTGCATATTTTTATGCAATTTTAAGAAATGAAGTGTTTTTTTAAAATAAATTATTTGGACCCACCACCTGTATATACACATAAATATACCAATTTTATAAAAAATATAGCTATGTAATAATATATACATTTATAGTTGTAATTTAATAAAATTTAATTAAGAAAAATAGATAAGTGATACTAAATAAATTGTCGTGCGTTGCAAAGAAGTTGATCAGATTTTACATATCCCTTGTTAAGTAGCCATCTATTAAGGTTTGCTTTAAATATTTTTATGTTAGGATAATTTTTCATGTCTTCACTAAGGGAATTATATAATTTTGGGGCTATGTAGAATATATGTCTCTGGGCAAATGTTGTCCTGACTGACGGAATTATATAATTGATACTCGCGGACATTCTTGTGTTCAGATTGTTTTGAGTTCGGGCGTGGTCATCTCTAGATTTGTAGAATGCAAGAAGCGCTTGCTTAATGAATAACTGTTTAGCTGATAGCACATGGGATTGGGAAAATAACAAGGCAGATGGATGACGCCGGTTTTTCCTGTGAATTACTCTCAATAATAATTTCTGCGCTTTTGTCAATCTATCCAGATTATCATTAGTAGTAGCGCCCCATGCCGCGACTCCGTAGGACAAAATACTCTGGCACAAGGCCATGTATACCATTCTTATGGTTGTTTTGGACAGAATGTTGCGCAGCCGAAGAAATACATAAACCAGCTTTCTAATTCTCGAACTCAAATTTGCAATCTGATTTTCCCAACATAGCTTCTCATCTACCGTTATGCCTAAGTAGGAGACTGTTGCAGATTTGCTTAATTTAGTACATACACATCTATTCTTATCCAAGCATTTGTCGGTATGAATGGCAAGTGTTTGGTTGAGAACCTGGCTGGGATTTCCCCGCAAGCTGAAAGTGATAAATTTTGATTTCGCAGCATTTAGCGTTAAAATATGGTTGTCGATCCAAGTTTTAGCCAGTTCCAAGTTACTTTGAGCTTTGAAGAATGTATCATTCCAATTATTAGTCGCAGTAAGAAGGACAGTGTCGTCCGCGAAGGATACAATTCTACCATTAACAGGTAATTCGCACAATTCGTTGATGTAGATTAAAAAGCGAATTGGACCCAAAACACTACCTTGAGGGACACCGAATGACACGTTAGTCGCTTCGCTTATTTGTCGACCAATTACTGTACTCTGAGTCCTCCCGTCTAGGTAACTCCGAACCCATTTTAATGCCACCCCATCGATTCCGTAGTCAGTTAGTTTTTTTTCGAGGATTACATGTGAAACTGTGTCAAAAGCCTTTGACAGGTCAAGGAAAGTGGCAATTACCTTTTTCCTTTGTCAATGTTTTCCACTATATATTGTATGACAGCATTGATGGCCTCACTGGTTCCCCGACCCTGTCTAAATCCATACTGATTATTAGATAGCAGCTTCTGTGTCTCTAGATATTGTGTTAGTCTATGTTTGAATATTTTTTCATACACTTTAGAAACCATACTGAGGAGGGAGATAGGACGATAATTTCCTATATCTTCTTTTTTACCACTTTTAAATATTGGTTTTATTATCGCTTTTTTCAGCCATGTTGGAAATATACCAGTCAAGAAACTGAGGTTTATTAGATGAGCAAGGGGCTCGGATAATGTTTCTGCAGATTGTTTGATTATCTTTGCCTGGATCCCATCTTTTCCTGGAGCACAGTCGTCTCTGATACTTTTTATAGTCTTTAAGACCTCTTCTTTATTCGTTTGCAATAATTCGAATTTTTTATTTAATTTCGGTTGCTTATGCATTGATAAGGCTAGCTCCCTCTCAGACATACCCTTTTTATGCAGTATAGAGTTAGCTAGGTCTTCTACTATACCAGTGAAGTAGTCATTAATGTAATTCAATATATCGTTAGAGTGTAAGTCCATTTTTTTTAATTCCTTATGTATATACATCTCTTTTATATCTGAGCTATTATTTCTGTTGTTCACTAACCCTTTGATAATTTCCCAAGTTTTTTTTTGTCCCCATTTACTCTATCTATTTTGTTTCTATAATACTTATCTCTAGTTTTTGTTATAAGTTTTTTACATATATTTCTATACCTTTTGTAGTACATTAAAAGTTGAATATCATTAGGGCATTGTTTAATCTGCTTATGTATAATGTCTCGCTTTCTTATGCTGAAAATCAGGCCATCGGTTATCCAAGGAGATAGTTTATTTCGAGACCTGGGTATAGTATATGCCTTTTCGATTGTAGCCATTTTAATGCAATTTGCAAGAATATCATGGAATTGGTTGGCAGCAATGTTACTATCTTTACATTGTAATACTGGAGTCCAGTCCGTCTTTTTGAGGTTTTCTGATATTGATGCGTAATCGATTGTTTTTTTGGAATACGTCTGTTTAGGGCTGTTCTTAATTATTTTTTTAGATAGGCATAGACCAATTGCATAGTGGTCGGTGATGGTGGATTGGTAAATGAACGTTTGACTATGAAATTTAGTTTTGATCATAAAATGATCTATGCAGCTCTTAGTATTCTCATCAACTCTAGTAGGTCTATTAATTCCGACCTCCAGTCCATAATGCGCCAGAAGGTTAAGATAGTTTTCCGCTTGAGTATTTTTATCATTTAAGATGTTAATGTTGATGTCTCCAGTTAATATTATATTAGACTCGTATCTATAGGCCTCTAGCAGGTTATCCAATGACTCAAGAAAACTTGTTAAATTGGACTTGCTCGGAGACTTATAGATAGCAAATAAGTTTAGGGAATCATCTATTACTAAATGTAGGCAATTTGCATCATTGACGGATACTTCAGTGCTGCTTACGTGGAAATGTGACTTTACGTAGACCACAACCCCATCGTTTTGTAGTCTGGCGTTGTTAGTGTGATAAGTTTCGAAGCCTTGAACAGTTCTGGGGACATAAAGTTCGTTTATCCAGCATTCCGTGAGGATGATGACATCAAAGATATTATTGAATTGCTGAATAAGGTTTTAAGATGCGTTTTTGTTAAGTACCTACTTTAACTTACTAAAATGTAGGTATTTTGAACACATGCAACAAGTGATGAATGCTGTCACAAAAAATCAACACTAACTCATATATTCTGTTACAGTACAATTTTGGGAAACGACTCTTGATCTATAAACCAAAAATACATAAACGTACATAATAATTACAAAGAATTGCATTTCTGCTTTAATGGGATCACAACTTGTCAATTGTGTATTTATTGTGGAAACCCTGGTGGTTCGGCGACGCGTAGGTACTTTTTTCGAAAACGGGCTCGAGATGTCCTACTGATGTTATTTTACTATGTCTAAGATGGCTTATCTTCTCTATGTTGTTATCTATATATTTGTACACATATAAAGGAAATGATGACTATAATAAATGTTACCATCTACATTTGTCGATGTAACTATTATTATTCATGAATCATTTAGTCAAAACCATCCAGCATTCCTCAATATTAACAAACTTAGTACATGCATTCAAGAAAATAATATGAACGATACATATTTTTTTTCCAAAACACAAACTACGTCATATAAGGCAGTCATTGCAGTATTACCACATAATGTTTATTTAGATAGTATTAGGAAGATACCTGAAGTAAAATCATAAACCACGTTATTTTAAACCTACTCATTGCGATTACCTACTGCAAGCTTCCTTGATCTTCCGGGAGAGAAAGTTGAACCCGAGAGAACGCCGAGTGCACTAATGCTAGCTAAATGAGCCTCACTATTAGGAGAGATTGAAAATTCCACCGCACCATGCGGTTACCAATAATATGCTCAAATCCATTAAGGATCTAATCTATCGTGCCTGATTGCACGTCTCCTCAAAGGCAACAAACCTGTTCGCGCTGATGACATCGAATCAGCTTAATTGATATCATTAAAAATCCATCTCTGCGAGTATAACAATTACGTAGGCACTAATTGACACTAAATGATTTACAGGAAAATGTGCCCATGCAGTTTTACTATGATGTAGGGGAAGGGGTCCTAAAGCGGGCATAGTGCCTAAAGCGGAATAGAATAGAATATAGAATAGAATAGAATAACTTTATTGTGCTATAAAAACATAACAATGAATATTACGCTGGTTTTATAAAAAAGACAATTTATGCACAAATGGCGGACTTATCGCTATAGCGATATCTTACAGTCAACCATTGTCAACCATATCTTACAGTCAACCAGTCAAAGCGGGCACCCTCGTGTCATTTAAAAAATTGGCGTGATGTCGCACCGTGTGTTAAACCCCGCGGTGCTGTCGCACCGTGTTAATAAACCCCCGCGCCCATCTCATCTTTCTGCAGTCATCCTGTTAGCTTGCGAGCACAAGTTTAGAATCGAGGTACAAGAGGTATTATTGAGTGTTTATCTTGTCGTGATTTGGTTTTATTTACTTTTACCGGTCTCAAATTTTGATGTTAGTTCTTGATAGCAATTACTCAGTGTCAAAAAAAAACTGGCGCCCACTTTCGCCCCCCCCCCCTCTCCCCCAAATAGGGCAATCGTGGAAGTTTGGTAATTTGCCTTACATTTTTTGTTTTTAGCGTTTTAACTATTTTTACCAAAAGTTATTCAAAAGCCTCAAACCAAGCTTCTCATGGTAAAAAATAGGATGCAGTAGGTTATTTGCGTAAACGATTGAATCGAATTTCTTTAAAGCGTTGCTTTCTCACTATCCGCGCTCGTCGCCGACTCTTCTTTTCAATCAGCTTTCAATCAGCTTCAATCAATCTTATTTTCAACCTCCTTTACGAAGGGACATCAGGCTTAAAATCCTGCCATAAGTCCTTTGCTACTTTCCGAGAAAGTTTTGGGGTGAGACAACCGTTTTTTTCATTATTCTAATAAAAAGAAGATAGTGATTGCATTAATGTTATTGAACTATGAGATATGTTCTCTCTACGCTATGTTTAGTCTAGACTCTAAAAACAATCACGTGACATTCAGAGCAGATGCAGTGGACACTAGGAAGCGAATCGAGCTGCAAATAACCTCAGCTGCAGCCGCAATACTTGGGACAATAATACCTAGCAGTTGTCCCTTTTATTGGAACGGTGCCAATTAAACCAGCGTAAACATTTTCTTCCGCTGTTTCAGAATTACTTATTTTGATCGTTTGAAATAGAAGCTAAAATACGCTGTACAACTTTGTTTGTTTTATATCTGATATCCATTATAATAGGAAGCTATAAATCACAGGCAATCATTATTAATGTGTTGTTCTTGTGAGGGACGATGTCAACCTAACCGCGCCATTAATACCAAAATATTAACACGAAGTCGCTATATATATATATATATATATATATATATATATATATATATATATATATATATATATATATATATATATATATATATATATATATATATATATATATATATATATATATATATATTGTCACTATTCTGACTCGGCAATTTAATAATTTGAAAAAAAATAACTATTTAGGTCTTCCCTTTTGTTATAACTTTTAATATGCTTAGGCACAATTCTACATTTTTCACTCTCTTTCGCCGTTCATGTAGCCCGTTTTCGTAACGAGATACTTTCTATTATTAGAAGTTCTACATCACTTTCCACTTTTCACTTCCACTTTTAATTTAATCTTGTTATGCCCCTGCCCTCCTTGCCCAGACATAATGCATTTGTTGTTGTTATTTTATGTTCTACCTGTTAATTATGCTGTCTTTACTGCCCGCACTACAACTGTATCTAACCAAATTGTCGGTTGACTATAAGAAATTTGCTATGTAGTCTTGAGAACTAATGTTTGTGATAAATAAAGACTTTTTGTATTTTATTGGTATGTTCTTCCAACTAGATTGTACATCATACAAAACTAATTACTTACTACTTTATTTCTTTAAAAAAATCTGAAATATGTTGAAATAGGGAGGTATCTTAAGGCGACATGATACCTGGGAACGACCATATCTGAAGACTTTTAGTTTTATGAGTTTTTCGAAAAATATAAGCATTATTTAAAAAACTTTCTAAGTGAATCGATAAGGAACCAATTTGAAATTTGGACTCAAAAAAGTTGTTCATTGCATTGCACATTAAGGCTTTAAACTGTCATCCAAAACTTTCAGGCGCAATTACTCCTACAATGTAAACAGTGAGTGTGTTTTATTATAATTTTATTATATTGACTGGTTAATTCTCTAGGGCCGCACTTAGCCACATTTATTTAGGCCCTAAATTAATTACAATTTATTAAAACGTGAGAGCGCTCTGAGAGTTACGCTAAAAATGCTTTGCCAGTAACACCCTTATACCACCACTGCGTAAAGATAGTTATTCTGTGCTAGCGCTGCGATAGAACGTTTAGTATGCGCCTGGTCGCCGGGGCAAGCGGACGTGAAATCTGCGCTTGACGCTTCGTCAACGCTGGAATTTTTTCAAACCCTACAAAATTTACAATTTTGATATTGTTCTGAGGTCTCAGGTCGCCTTAACCATTTAGACTGTTTTGAGTAGAAATATTCCTGTCAATGCTTGCTTGTAACGTGCGCCGTGTGCCCGCTCATTTCCGGAGCTGCATAAGCATAAATAAAAGTGTCTTATAAGATAACTCTGCGTGATTTTCTGTCCAGCCTTGTTCTGTTAGTTGTGCGTCAGTAATTCATTCTTCACAATCCTTTATTGTTGCATTCCTCTTCAAAAGAGTCGGTCTTATAGACATGTTGACCTCATTAATGGCACCTCATTAAATTGACCAACGCCACCTATTAATTTAGCTTTATTGAGCGAGCTTATTTTATATTCGGTTGCATAATATCTTGAAGTATCGGTTTTGCCAATCGCCAATCATAACGTGTTCACATGCGTTACGAAAAGAGGAAACTAATGAATTAACTCAACGAGAATAATGAATAATGACGATAACGCGCACATCCTACGATGAATTTATTTCCTGACATGTCACGAAAAAACACGAAGTTGTCATTTTAGACAGTTAAAAAACTATGCAAGAGGGTAATCGCATTGTTATACGAGGCTTTGCTATAATAGTTTATTCAATTATTCACCGTATATTTTATGCAATAAAAATACGTCGGTCGTTGCGCGAATCTACTTCATAATTTTAACACCCGGGAGTAAGCGGCCTCATAAATATCAATATAGCAAACGAAATACGCACACGTCTTAAATTTAGATTAATAAATATTTATAAAAAAAATTGTATAAACAAGTTTTTATTATTTTATTGTTTACATTATCATCAACTTTCAATTTATCAAAAATCTATTTTCATAACTTTCAAAATCCATTTTCATTATTTTTGCTATGTATGACGCTGTGTTTCAGCTGGAAATTCCTATAATGACGTAGCCGTTGGCGCCGGCGTTAGGGGCTTCCTAGACGATCAAGCATGCTTGGCAAGCATCACGTTGCGGGCTGGGAGGGTATCGTAAACCGCAGGAAAAATGCAATGTTTTTTTTTTAATATTTACCAAAAATGCCTAATTTTGTAGTTTATACCAGGGAGTCAAGTCATTAATCAATCAATTACGTCTAATTAATGTTAATCCCTGGTATAAACTACAAAATTAGGCATTTTTGGTAAATATTTTAAAAAAATATTTGCATTTTTCCTGCGGTTTACGATCCCCTCCCAGCCCGCGACGCGATGCTTGTCAAGCATGCTTGATCGTCTAGGGAGCCCCTTAGGTTTTAGTAACAACCAGGGCGGTGCTGTTTTGGGTCGGGTAGGCAGGGCAGTGCTATGCATTCCTGCTATTAGTACGCTTAGAGAGAGTGTTCTCGGTGGCTGACGTGGAGTGGTTTAAGTTGAAAGATCAAGATTGAATCCTGTTCGTTTGAATGATCCATTATTTGCCTAATACAATTTATATTTTAACAATGAATTAAATATTTTAGTCACTATTACATCGTGCCGCCGCCGGTTGAATTTTGACAGCCGCCGTTGTATGAGCTGGTACGTCTAAACTGTAATTGGTAGCTACTGATGGCTAATAAATGTAAAATTGCATCGCCGAGTCAAAGTTACGGTGTTTTTGATTGATTAAGCCATTTTGTATTTACACGTAAAATGTGCTTCGTTAATTTTTACTGCCTGTATTCATTTTAAGATTACATAAGCCAAAACATAAATTATATTACATCATCTACGGAATTTGGCCACCGGTGTTACTGTTTATTAACTATAAAAATATGCGTTAATTGCATAAAAACAGTTTAATGACCTACCGAAAGGCGTGAGCGAAAGCGTAAATATTTCACGGTAGGTCATTATGATTCAACAGTGAACAGTGGTAATTTGTCACTCTTAAAAACTTAATCAACTTTGATGTTTTTTTATGGAGGAAATAGGACATTATAACATTATCACATAACCATCTCAGAAAGGTGTAAAGATCATCTTTACCAAACCAAAAGTAATCTTATCGTTATAGTAGCCCTCTTGTTTTTAAAATGTGGGATATCAATTATTTATTGAAATCTAGTTAGATGTTTTATTTTAGTGATATTGTTAATAGTTTTAAATAAGTATGTTAATAAAATAACATAACGATTTGCATTACTTAGTCTGTAATGTTGATCCGTAAAAAACAAACATATAAAATTAAATAAATCAGTAACCTTCCACTTGCAACTACATCTCACTTAAGCACGTTAATTTTTAGAGGAAATTCAGAGTTAATTACTCTGTTTAGTTAGAGTTAATTTTCATTACTCCGTTGAGAGTTAATTATGTATTAAACCGTTTAGAGTTAATTTTCATTACTCCGTTTAGATTTAATTTTCATTACTCCTTTTGAAGTTAATTTTCATTACTCCGTTTAGAGTTAATTACTCGTAAAAATAAGGCCATGAGTTGGGTTTCTCCTATAATTCGTTGTTTATATGAAATGATTTTGTAGCGTCATTCCGTCAATTCTTTTAAAAGGGAGCAGAAAAGATGCGTATGCTTGATACGTTTGACGATATATCCTGAAGATCAGGTCTATCGATCTAAGGACATCCCAATTTCCAGTGGTTTCATACTGTAGTTTTTAACATTACCTTTCTTGATGTATTTTTTTCCTGCAACTATAAGCTTATTATTAGTTTATACCTATATAAAATGCAAGCGACAAACGACATTTGAGGCAAATACAATTTTAGAATCTACGAATAAATGCAAATGAATCTGCTAAAACTGTATATTTGTCAAACCTAAGCTGCTGATGGTACGCAAAAGAGAAGATTTTACCCCGTTCCGGGTGCCAGTTGGCTCTTTTGAAGATCTTTATGCAAGATTTTCCTCAAACATCGATAAATACGGGTCACTGATTCGATCCTCGTCACTATATACATCACCGCTGATCTTGTTTGTTATTCAGTCATAAGAACATTGTATAAGAAGATGATAAGCAGTAGTTTTTTTCTAGGAGGCACTTGTTGTATTGAAGATAAACGAGGCGTAGCAAAACATCTATTATACTCTTTGTCAGCACGAAAAGATCTATCACGAAGCCTGTATGGGATCTCAAGTGAATCATATAAATTTGTCGAAATACAA
This sequence comes from Micropterix aruncella, assembly GCA_944548615.1. Classification (NCBI taxonomy): domain Eukaryota; kingdom Metazoa; phylum Arthropoda; class Insecta; order Lepidoptera; family Micropterigidae; genus Micropterix; species Micropterix aruncella. Next base: position 8,706,564 of record OX155953.1, on the reverse strand, counting down.
GTACACGCAAAGCACTGTTAAACGAAACGTAAAACTTACTTTTCGATTTAGCAGAGGCCGATAGATGGAGGAATGAAAGCACGGTTGTACGTAGCCTGTTCAAGAATTTTCCAAACTTATTTTTTTCTCTAAGTACGGAAAGCGTACTTCGGCTCATGAAGATGCTTAGGAGATGCGCATGCATGCGCATGTGTGTTTTTTTCTCGCCTGCTTATAGCGTCAGTCACTGGCAATCGGCCAAGAAGTGTATTGAACTTCCGTTCGATTGTCAAGGGTAGAAGTACTTATTAGAAATTGTACCAAATTTTAGCAAAATTTTGGCAATACCCAACTGGAAACTATTTATAAGGTCCAACAAGCTTACTGTCCAAAATTACTAAAATTTTAGTAGTGCACACGAGAGTTGTGGTTAGGGTATGTGTGTTAGTGCGTTAAGTATGAGAGTGTGGAGTGTGAGCATGTGAGTAGTTAGGTATCTATCCGGCATAATTGGTTTACTACTATTACATGGCGTTACTTCGTGAACTAAGAATTGGAATTAGTTCTTGCGAGCGAGATAGGCTAATACATTAGAGCGGAATATGAAATTAAAAATTGTCGCTTTTCCAGCAGAACATAAACCGGCATAAGGTATATTTTGTGTACGTAGTATATCACTTGTTATTTATTACTAAACCATACACCGCAGTTGTAATGATGCACTGATTGAACACTTGCCATTTTAGATACCGCGGGGAGATTCGATCTTAAAAGGTGTAGTGTCAACAATGAACCATCCAATTCTGAAAGCCAAGTTTTATAAGGCCTTCTTTTTTGGAAAAGTATGATTTATCTATTGAATAAGGAGGATATTCCATATTGAAAATTATCGCACCAATATTACGCAAACGTACATTTTAGGGTAGGTAATAGTCGTCGTATTTATGTATTTATAGAATAAAATTGAACAATGTAACAATGCCGTTTTCCAAAGAAAATTTTATGGGCGCCCAAAGAAAATTTAATCTCTTAATTGTTTACTTATCTTACCTATGTATAAGACTAAGACCTATCGTACCTACGATAAATTTGTAAGATCTGATTCAATACTACGAGTATATCGACAGAGCCGTGCATGCGCTCAAAATGTAGCAGTTTTGTTAGAAGGGCAAATAATTAATGTATGATGGCGATATGTTCTAATCATTGCAAGGAATAAAGTGCCGTGACTTAAATTTATGAAATGGGTGATTATAGCTGGAGCGACACTAGTAAAAAGTATTTCCCGATATTTTCCGGTACATATATTGAAGGAATACGTTGCAATTAGGGTGTTTTAGGGCCTATCGGATTGTTTCTTTTAGTTTTATCTGCGGCGAAATATGAAACCTCAGCCGAGACATGTTCGTCCGTCCCTGTCAGAATAATAATAATATTATGTGTAAAAGTATTAAATAAAATAGGTCGTATTTTTGTGCTTAATTTTCCGCCAAATATAGTAACAAAAAAATAAATTTAAGAAGGATTGATTGACGTCAATATAATAATAAAATATATTATCATTGAAATACTATTGACAATTAAATTATCTATAAATACCACACTTATCGAGAGCACACTGCGCTACGCTGTCGAGCATGTGTGTGTCTGGAATAGAAATATGTTTATTTTTAACACGCTTTTATTAGGTCGACCTGTATGTAACTATGTAATGGAATCTAAGGTAACTAATTTAACCGTCTTCCAAGGATCGTAGCGTCATGAAAATTGGCAGCTGTATGTAGTTCTGATGACAATACAATAATATGGTACTGTCGAACTGATCTGATGATGGAGTTGGAAGATATGAACTGGAACTTCATGATTGAACATCGTATCATAGCTGCGTTTGGACTTGTTAGAAAAGTCTTGGAATGAACTTCAAGACCCATCATCAGACCTTGGTTTCAAGGTCTGATGATGAAGCCGGAAGATTTTTTGGTTTTTACGTGCATTTATAAAAGCGTGTTTTTAGTTTTTTTTTTTTACTATTAATTTATTATTGGTAAAGAGTGCGTGAGATAGTTATCAAAAGATGCCACAATGTTTTCCTTGGACAATTTTCGACTTGGACTATCCGTGGTATTTACTATCCCCGGAGAGTTTTTAAATCCGTGGTAATTACACTGACTAACAACTAATCCCTATCAACTATTAAATTACTAGATATTGCCTAATTCATTATCGTTTCGATGTGTTTATGAGGTGTACGCGACTCTCGTGATTTACTCGATGGTGTCGCAGACCGCGTGCGACGTGCGAGCCCACAATTTGTCACAAATTACTTGAACGGAAGCTACTCATTTGCGTGTAGGTACAAATAACTCGCACTGATAGTGTTCGAGTAGATCATCTTTCTAGATAATCTGCTTGAACACTATCAGCCTATTTTCTAAAGAATGGAATGCTGGTCGCTAGATTAGTGTTAAAAACAAAGTGACAAATATGTAATTTTGTATTGTCGTTTCCAAAAAGAATGCAGTTAAGGCGACATGAGACCTCAAAAAAATTCAGAGTCAATTTTGTAGGGTTTGACCAATAAAAATCCAGCGTTGACGAAGCGCCAAGCGCAGATTGCACGTCCGCTAGAGCCGGGAACCGGACGCATACTAAATGGTCAATCGCAGCGCTAGCACAGAATAACTATCTTTACGCAGTGGTGGTATAAGGGTGTTAATGGCATATTTAGCGTAACTCTCAGAGCGCTCTCACTGTACTAGGGCCTAAATAAAAAATGTGACTAAGTGCGGCCCTAGAAAATTAACCAGTCAATATAATAAAACTATAATAAAACACACTCACCGCTTACATTGTAGGAGTAAACGCGCCTGAAAGTTTTCGAAGTCAGTTTAAAGCTTTAATGTCCTAGGCAATGAGCGACTTTTTTGAGTCCAAATTTTAAATTGGATTCACTTAGAAACTATTTTAAATGAATGCTTATATTTTTCAAAAAACATAAAACTAAAATTCCTCAGATATGGTCGTTCCCAGGTATCATGTCGCCTTAAAAGCTATTTAATATCCATCCTTTACAGCTGTTGTACGCAGTATTTCCATTCATTGGAAGTTGATTTGCCTTTGCCCAGGAAAACCCTCTTGGAGAGAATCAATGAATGTTTTTAAGATGTTTTTCACTACCTCTTTGAGTTGGTATTTTCCCCTTTAAAAAGTTATCCTAATTCCGAAGAAATGTGTAGCAAGACAGTGGTGGAGCAAGGTCTGGCAAACACGGTGGGCGACGAAGAGTTCCCATTTTTTTGCTGTGGTGTGTGGTCGTGTGTTGTCTTGAAGAAGCATGGGCGAAGATGACCAGGCTCTGTTATCTAATCACTAGCCCCTCCATCATTGTTTGCAGTTTTTGACAGTACATATTTTTGTAATTTTTCAGTCATACAGCAATAATCTTTAAAATATGACACCGTCACATTACCCTATTTTCGAAAATAACGCGAATTTTCTACTGTTCCACGATTAAACATATGAAAATATTCGACCAATAGACAGAAAGACAGAAAAATAAACGAATAACTGATTTATGTAGTATTTATGTAGTCTTTTTTAATGTAGTTTTTGTTTTATTAATATTTTAGAATATTTGTATTTATTAATATGACATATCCAACGGTATTTGCAATTTTGGATTAATAAACCTATGTACTATACATCGACTATTGACATTCAGCCCAATGTATTTTCGATAGTTTAAAATTACAAACAGTTTAGTTTAACCGGTCAAACGCCAGCCTTGGCGCGCAAAAACTGCGCTGCAACTTTTTGGTAGATTTTAAAAATAAATACAAAAACATCGTTTTTAACCAATTCCCTCTTATTACCTAGTTATTATTCTTGCTAGTCATGTATATTTATAATTATATCATGTAAATGGGGGCCGGCTGAAACGGTTACGCGCGGATCTGTCAAAACGACGAAAAGTGCCTATAAGCACTGTTGTATGGCGTCCGACGGGCTAAACGAATATACAATGTTACTAAATACAGTAAAGAGTAAAAAATAAAATAAATACTTCACTTAATATAGAAATTATATAAATTATTACTATAGAATAAAAGAATACAAAAAAAAATACAGTTTTTTTTTATTTATTTGCTAATGTTTATTATTAAGACAAAGTATAACAATGTTTAAATAAGCAATAAACAATAGTTAATATATTATTGAAGTAGGAAATGACGAATATACAATGTGGATACATAATAATTATCATTTTAGTTACATAATACAAGGGTGAAATTGTCATTCTTTCTTCATCACAGTCTACTTCATTTCTACATACTCGAATATAAAAACTGCCCTGCATTCAGACGCAATGTAATAATACTGTAGATAGTATCAATGGCTGCTTTTAGTTTTTGTTTACGCCATTGTTTTAAAAATGTTCAGCATCTCACGTTTTCCCTACTGAGGAAAACGCAAGAGGTGAAATTGAATGTAGGCGATGTTAAATTGTACACAGCAATGTCGTTTGCGACTATCAAAAAAAGTCTGGAAATGAGAGTGTCGCATTCCCATCAATACACCTTCGCTATGCTAATTATATACAGAATATTATAGTTTCTTCGAATAGAAAATATACAATAATTATAAAGAAAACGATCATATGTGATTGACGTTATAATGGACGTTTGTTTACTAGAAAACATATTGCTGCTATCTTGATTTTTTATTTTATTTCAATGAATAGGCTATTTAAGAAAAGGGGTCGGTGTTTCGATGTGAATTACCCCAAATAGGGTAAATAACGCAGTTCTTGAAGGCAATGAAGCTACAATTCTGAAGGCTCGAAAATTCCCAATTTCGAATTCGTGTGATGTTGCAAAATCTCGAATTGTTTCCCTCAAATATCAGTATACTTCGTATTGCATTATGTAAAAAATGCTCACTTGATGTGGGCAATGAAGCTACAATTCTGAAGGCTCGAAAATTCCCAATTTCGAATTCGTGTGATGTTGCAAAATCTCGAATTGTTTCCCTCAAATATCAGTATACTTCGTATTGCATTATGTAAAAAATGCTCACTTGATGTGGGCAATGAAGCTACAATTCTGAAGGCTCGAAAATTCCCAATTTCGAATTCGTGTGATGTTGCAAAATCTCGAATTGTTTCCCTCAAATATCAGTATACTTCGTATTGCATTATGTAAAAAATGCTCACTTGAAGTATAGTTAATTGTAATAATTGCATGAACGATTTTTATTCTTTGATTTTCCGCCCTCTTCAAGGAAAATGGAAAACACACTCGAAAGGGGCGAGGGCGTATAAAAGAGAGGAGCTTTTAGGACACACAACCTCAACCCTCGTACATGGAATATTACGCAAACTTTTTTTGGTGAATCTATTGAAATACGCAATTAGGTAGCATTTAAAACTACATTTTTTAAAAGATTTTCCTAGCGGCTCCTAGGGAGATCTTACCCTCTACTTTCAAACTCCCCACTTTCAAACTGACCCACACAACATACCTGGATCCATGTCTGACTCATCTATCCGATCGGGAGCTAATGGGTCCCTACTGAGTTGGCCGCGAAGATCCATTGTGTTCAGGGTTGGTCACACTCACGGGTCAACAGCCAACCGGCGGCCTCCACGCATGAAGAGCGAGCCCGGGCAGGACTCTGGCCTTAGGGCTAGTTTTCCCTAGGAATCAACCTTCTGGCGCTTCTGGATGGTCTGCGCACGGTGCGGCGTAAGCCAATCGATTGTGCACGCTGACTAACAGTCGGGGGAGTCTGGAAGCAGTACTGTTTCCTATATAGCGGGGGTGGTTGTTGACCTTACGGCGACTACTCTTGAAACGACTATCGGCTACCCGATCCTGGGTGAAGAGCCGGGCAAAGGATGCCGTGGTCCGCGATAAATTCGGTATACACAGTTTCACCGCTTCGTAAGGGAGAGGACCGCGCAAGTGACCTCGAACTCGTAACCAATCGAGAGGCCGGAGTAATCTGATCGCAATTGGAAGTAAGGGCGTGAGTGTAAGCCTGCTGGATAATACACCTGGTTATCTTGCGGTTAAGGCGTTGGCCTCTTACCTGCTACGGGCATGTGATGGAGCTCGACGGTGGACTGTTTTGGCCAAGTCTTCTGCGCTCACTTCACGGGAGACAGAACGACCTATCATTTAAACTTCCTGAGGTAACGGGTTTGCCCGTTGTAGTTGACAACTCTATTATTTATTTATCTATCCGATACGGGGAACCCCCACTATGAAAGCTATAGTTACGTCCTTGTAATTGAGTACTATCGTTATAAACCATTATATTTCGAGACAAGGCGAAAAGAGTCTGACCTGGTTTAAGCCATCATATATTGTTTACTTATTTTAAACCATATTATGGTAAAAGCTATCATTTTGCAAAACCATTACCGTGACCATGACTACCAAAACCAATAAAATATAAATTTCTTATGCTTTTCACTCGGGTACGATGTCCATAAAATAATACAAGCTCGTATCATTATATCAATGGGCAGCTATCGAAATATGCTACTGAGATTAAAAAGCAGTTAAATCTAATAAAATAGATTATTACCCCATTCAAAGCATAATAGGATAGCGTTTCCTGACCATTAAATGGACAATGGAAGGCACTATTACAATCGTTTCTCTTGTCCATTGACGCAGGTTATTATAAGTTTCTATCTGAGCGGAAAGAAAGTAAAATTATAATCGCACAGTGCTAATTTCGGAAAATCCTAGCTTCTATGTAAGTAGAGTTCCATTTTTTTTTCTCTTTTTGCTGCATTCGTCTAAACGTAATAAATGATATTTTTTGTCTCATCTGAGTTATTTGAGTATATGATATATAAGAAGTATATAAGTAAAACAGGAAAGAAAGAACTAAATAAAAATAAATAAATTGTTACAAAGGACCATGGGCAAAAATGTATGGGCGCTGGGCCCAGCTGTCTAATAACAATAACGTATTTACCATTGGAAAGATCTTTTTATCGAGAACATTTATGACTACTATAACTTACCTCAATTTGGAGCCATTCGGAATTTTGAAGTTCGGATTCTTCTTAAATATGGCTATTTGTTTACAACTGTTTAATATTCGATGACATTGTTATTAATTCGAGCTTGAGTTTAATCGTGGAGAACAATTTCTGACCGCCAATCACAGTTGATTGGATTTTGGTCGGGTTGAGTTTCCTTTTTTTTTCTTTACGTAGTTTCTATATAGGTTTCTTTTCTATTTCTTTACTTAGTTTCTATATATGTTGTATACTTATTTATATATATTTAAATGATCTCATTAGAAAAGGATATAGCCTAATTAGGTGATAATAAAATAGGATCACAGACTACAGTTTTTGGCATACCATGTTATCAGTTTTTTTGCTACTGGTCTGTGACATTTTAAATGAACATGTTGTCAAGTTTACTGTAGATTATTGTGAATTACAAATTAAATGTAATAAAATATGCCATGTAATTCATCCCAATTAGAGATGTGGTTCAGATTGGAGGTCATTTCATGCACGGCAGCGGTGAGATCATCCACCCGTGCTGCGTTGATCGCCCGTTGGTCTTATTTAAATGTTTTGTTTTCCATTACAGTTGGAGGAGAATGCAGCTCTAAGGTTACAGCGGAGCGAGAACCAAATAGCATACGATAACGCAGAACTATGGAGCACGAGGAGGTCATCCACCAGAGACACATCACCAATAAGGGACGAGGGTTCTTGGGCGTACTTCGACGAGGATTCCTACGTTCGCGCTGGTGCAGTAAAACCCGGAGAAGATCCATACCTTAGGAATAAGTTCAACCAGGCAGCATCTGACGCAATATCGAGCAATAGGGCCATTCCGGATACGAGGAATGCAATGTAAGAATACAATTATAATACTATGTTTGACTCTCGCCCTAAAAGCGGCATCTTGCGGTGTCAACTACAACGGGCGAGCCCGTCACCACAGGCCGTTTTAACGATTAGTCGTTCTATCGCCCTGCAGTGAACGCAGAAGACTTTGGACAGTACATTCTACGTCCAGCTACGTCACAACCCGTGAGAGTCCAACGCCTTACCGCGAGTGAGCCAGGAATAAACCCGGCGGGCTCGAGATACTCGCGCCCTCACTTCCAATTGTGACCAGATTTTTCCGGTCTCTCGATTGGTTCCGAGTTCGAGGTCGCTTGCGCGGTCCTCTCCCTTACGAAGCGGTGAAACGGAGTGCACCGAATCTGTCGCGGACCAAGGCGTCCTTTGCCCGACTCTGAACCGGGATCGGATGGCCAATGGTCATTTCAAGAGCAGTCGCCGTAAGGTAGACAACTGCCCCCGCTCTATAGGAAACAATACAGTTTCCAGACTCCCCCGATTGTTAGTCGGAGAGCACAATCGATTGGCTTGCGCCGCTCGGTGCACAGACCGTCCAGGAGCGCCAGAGGATTGTTCCCAGGGGAGACTGGTTGACCCAGTGTCCTACCCAGGCTCGCACCCCATGCGTGGAGGCCATCGGATGGGTGTTGACCCGTGAGTGTGACCGACCCTGAAACAGAATGGGTCTTCGTGGCCAACTCAGCAAGGGCCCATTAGCTCCCCTTAAAAGCGGCAGTTTAATCGTCGCCTTAAGATTCCTAATGCTTCCGGCCAGCTTCGGTGGTGATAGCCTTATGGGTTACCTTGGTCGGCGGAACTCGCGGTTCAACTTCCATCCGGTAACCTATTTGAAGAGGGACCTTACTATATTAGGTCATTGTGAGCTCTGCCTGCGGCTGTAACCTGAGAACACCTCGGACGGAATTGGGCCTACCAGACTATATCAGTCACGCTTACGTAAACCAGCGAATAACCGGGGGAATCTGGAGACTTATGTTTCTAAACGAGCGAGGGTACCTGTTGAGCTTGCATCACCTATCCTCAGAAAATATACTCGATAAAAAATCCTCGATAAATTCAACATGAATTACAGCTAACATCAGGTAGAGACCGGGCACACGACCTAAAATAAGTGACCAGACTGAGATTGGCCCACTGGTTTCACTTCTCAGTGCCTCGCGATAAGCCGTTGGATTTTACGGGCTTGTTGGCCTAGTTAGGCGGTGGACTGTGTTATCCCTGTGTTAATACCGGCCTATGACCCCCACGCATTTTAGGGGCTCCACCACAAGAGATCTTTACAATCATATTTTTTAAATGGTTTCTAAAATAAAAAAAATCATTGAATTGAAATTCTAAGGAACAAAATGTTGTATAGGTTTTTTGATCCGACTAATAGTATAATTGTTCTATATTATCTGGCCTCTGCCAGCCTGTGCGATCGTATTTTGTGTATACGCGCGTCTTTGCTACGCGACATAAGCATTGTCAGAAATGTTTACCGACCCACTTTGCCGGTGCGATCGTGTTTTGTTTATATACACTTCTATTCTACACTATGTATATCGTCGTCAGAATGTTTAACATTTAAAAGGGGGGGGGGGGCGAGATTTCGATGGCCTAAGGGCCTCTACATGGGTTAATCCGGCACTGGCGTAGTAGCTACAAACTGGCGTGTATGCAATGAGTTGATACATGCTATGTGGAGGCGAGGAGCATCAAAGAATCGTAGAGTCACGTAGGCAGTATATTATGTGCTGTAGATCGATCCGACACAGGCGTATACCCGAGGCAGCGGTATATGCCCGAAAATGCAGCACACCAGCAAAAGTCGACATTCAACTAGAATTACCTCAACCTCAGGCTCTAGACGATCAAGCATGCTTGACAAGCTTTGCGTCTCGGGCAGGAAAAGGATCGTAAACCGCAAGAAATATGCAAATATTTTTTTTATATATTTCCCAAAAATGCCTAATTTTGTAGTTTATACTAGGGAGTTACGTTAATTAGACGTAATTGATTAATGAATGATTGACTCCCTGGTATAAAACTGCACACATAGGCATTTTCGTAAATATTTTTAAAAAATATTTGCATATTTTCTGGGGTTTACGATCCCCTCTCAGCCCGGGACGCGATGCTTGGCAAGCATGCTTGATCATCTAGAGAGCCCTTAAGTCCAGTCGAGTGCTCAGGAGGTCGCTTGAATAGTAAATCTAGATGGAAATGTATAGGTAACCGGATGCGAGATGAAAGTCTGTAACTATTGATAATTCGTTACGGCAACATTTCTGCAAATCTGAATGCAGCAAATCACTACTTCCCCTATCTATTTACGCAATAAAAAAAATAATGGCGATTATCAAAGGAACATTTTACAATAACAAGTGCCGGATGTCGTCGAAATGTTCCCTCTCGAAAATTCCATCGGCTTCAATGATTTCTAAACATTCCAATTCATAAAACGTTCCATTGACAATAATTGAAAACAAACGATTATATTCATACAAAACGAAACTACGCGCCATACCTACATTCAATTCAAAATTAAATTCTTTCAATATTTTAGATACACTTGCGGTATTTTCTCCATTCTGATTACATAAATGAAAAGGTCGAGGTCGCCATCGTGCTTCCGTTGCATACCTCAGCATCAGCTCAGTTGCTAATTAATTAAGTGCTACTGTAATGAATTAATGAATTAAGTGGTATAATAATTATTATAACTTAATCTATTGCTGTTTTTATGAGGTATTAATTTCGCATTATGGATACGATTATTTTTTACCCATTGTTATAAATATGTAGTTTATTACGCTTTCTATGTCTATTTATTTTTTAAATCTTTTTAACAGGTGCCGATTGAAGAAATACTCAGACGATCTGCCAGCGACGAGTGTTATAGTGACTTTCCATAACGAGGCCAGATCAACACTGCTCAGGACTGTTGTGAGGTTAGAAGATATACATTCATACATTCCTACAATACAAGACACAAATCGATGTATACTCATAATTCTATACCTGCAACATCACAATTTTAAAGGACAACTCAATACAGAAGCATAACATTTTATAACGAGGAATTAAAAAATATACAAACATATGCACTATTTAAAAAACTTACCGAGGAATGTTTATTGCAAAAATGTCTATATGGCACGGACTTTTAAAATTTTATATTCACAATTGACTACTTGTTTATTTTATTTATTTTTTATTTTTGTTAACTTCCGTTTTAATCCTATTCTGAACACCTCATTTTATAGACAATTTACTTCCTGATTATGTAACATGATTTAGGAATTATTGCTTGTATTTTTATATTTTTACTCTGATTATTATTTGATACTTTCCAAATTGGACTCTTTTTTTTTCTTTTTTTTTTGGATTTGGTATTTCTATTTTTGATATTTCTTAATGCTCTTTTTAATATTTAAACAATGTAATGGTTGATTTTGTATAGTTTATTGACTTTCAGATTTCTAACGTGATTTAATTTTATTTTTGCCAGATATATGATATGTTTAAAATATGAATATTATAAAAAATGTATTTATTAATTGTAAGTTCTATACCCTCGCCGGGTTTTTTGGACTAAATAAACTTTAAACTTTGAACTTTATAAGAAAATAAATAAAATTAATATGTAGAAGATTAATTCATGAGGATGCCTTTCACTTATAGCCTTTTTTTATTTGACGTGCATGACGTACAATCCGATAGAAGTATATTTTTCTTTGGGTGATCTCTCCTCTTCGGAGGTTTTGCTATCATCATAGCTATCACAAATTTTAGATGCTGCTGCCCGGAACAGGGTATTCGATCTCTAACCACACCACTGTCTTAAATTATTCAGCCGAGATATTCGGTATCCTCCTGTAGTTTACCTTCCATCCTGGTATTTTACTCTGGATAATAATATGCAGAAGGCAGTATTTACTGCCTCTCATAGCGTAGCCAAAGTATTCTAATTTCTGTGGTTTAACAGCCCAATTCTTTGAAGTGCCAATTCGTTAAGATGAAGTATACAGGTTGTCCCAGAAGTCGACGTCGAACCGGAAACGGGTGATAGAGCAAATCATACTAGTTATCAGAAAAATATAAAAAATCTAAGCTATATATTTTTTAAATTATAGGCAAGATGGGTTTTTACTCCCATTACTACAAATATTTTTTTCCAACTTTATTTTTATTATGTAACCTGATTAGCGGTTCTGTAAATTCTTGCCTAAAATTAAAAGCTAACTGCTCCAGCTTGGAAGTAAATGTCAGTTTTAGTCCAACCAAGTAAGTATTCAAAATTAATACTTCGCCCAATTTTAACTGACTGTAACGTACCTACTGAAAATAAAATTTACTATGCTAATTTGGCAAGTAACATTACAAGTTGGCGCATTTAATAAGGATTCCAAAATGGTCTGACACTTGCTAAATTATTTCTTAAATTATATATTTTTTTTTTTGTATAGAACCCAGATTTGAACAATTTGAACAAAAAGTGTCATTTTCTTCCAAGCTGGAACAGTTAGCTTTAAATTGTAAGAAACAATTTACAGAAGCACTACTGAGGATTACATAATAAAAATAAAATTGACAAAAAGTAAAGATTTGTAGTAACGGGAGTTAAAACACCATCACAGGCTGTTATTTTTTTTGCCTTTATTTTTTTTTTTATATATTTTTTTATATGTTATTTAGATAACTAGCATGATATTCCCTATCACCCGTTTCCGGCTTGACGTCGACTTTTGGGACAGGCTGTATGTAATGATATGGCCTTCTAAATAACCAACCTATTTTTATATATGATTGCGTTAATTTCAATGGCGTTATTGATATCCTGTTGAGGCTAACCGTTTGTTATGACAAAATTAAAGACTATTCATTAAAAATAAATTGTATATCACGTTTACATCGTTTTCCTTGATGCTTCTCTCGACCATTGATTAAAGCGAACACCTCTCTTTCTTTTTATCTTGAAACAAAAATAAAACAGTCATTCTTACTTTTCCATAAAGATACATCTGGTTATACGATGTATGTAAATAGGGAAACTCTTGTTTGTGAGATAAATTTACAATTAGGGTTTGCACCGGATCTCCACGTTTTGAGATTCTGGAAATCCATAAAAGTGGTTTTGGAAAATGTCTGTATGTGTGTCTGTACCCACTGTATCTTAGAAACTATATTAAAATTAGGACTAGATTACGTACGAAAATATTTCATTAGCCAAAGATATCCGGCATTTTGTATCAAAATGGCGGCAGATTCAAAATTAAAAAATGTATAGGTCCGGTAATAGGTACTTGTCCCTGGTCAGAGTCATAAACAAGACACCGCATAAATATCTGTCTGATAAGTTATTTAGGGAATTTCAGAGTCCTATACATCAGACAAACTTACACGAAAACCATAATAAAGTACTGTCATAAGTTTAGTCCTCTCTAGAAAATGGCTGTTCATAGCATCCCGACGAGGAAGTCCCAAATTCATAATAAAAATTATAATACTTCTTTTTCCTAATGGTACTTAAAATACCTTGGTCCCAAATTTAATAACGTCGTGAAAGAAAAACTAGGAAAACATGACAACACGAAAAAAATATCCCAAATTGGCTAATCCGGGAAGAAGAAGACAAAGAACTATGTTTTAATGCAATGCATTAACAATATTGCATTATAAAAATAATGCAAATTTATTGATTAGTTTATGTATGTAATCATTATTGTACGTATCTAACCTTAGTACAGGCGTTGCCTAGTTAGGACTGTTTAAAATAATGTTTAAATTATGTAAGAATAATTGTTTTAAAATAAAAATTGGAAATTTGAGTTACCAATCTACTTAATACGTAGAGCTGTAAACAACTCTCCCACGCTATTCAATGAGTCAAATTAAAATTCCCTGACAATAAAAATATCATTTTCATTCGCAAAATTTGCAACGAACAAAGCCACACGCCTTTCACATATTTTCCGAGTGTTGAATATTCGGCCATGTTTTTTGGCCGCACGGTGTGTTAGGTAACAGTTCCCACACATCCGTGCGAACATTATTGTTCTTTAATGGGACAGAAATGGTTCTCATAGCGATTATAATATTTGCGGATGCGTGGAAATAATTTTAATTACTGATATTATTGATTTATTTTCATTGCTTGACGTTATAACGTTATGCAAGCCATTTCACCTGGTATACTAGTAATGGGAGTATCATATTACTATAATATGGTACATAGTTATTGCAAAATAGTTTCTGGAGTTTCACGCGATATATTTTTGTTGGCTTTAATAAAATTTGCGATCCATTTTCACCACCTAACGTAATAATATGTGTACCCTATAAAATATTGTCAAAGACTTTGAGAGGTCGTGAACAAAAAAAATAGGGCCAGAAACTCTCTCAGATGGCGATGGGTCAAAATAACGTTTGCAACAATAAATTGTTTATAATATAACGTGCCCATTAATTGATGATTAAATTTTTAATTTTGACGACCCTTTAATACTTTTACTTACATTTAACTTTGACAACTATCTAGATAGTTTTTGAAATATAATTAAGATATTTATCAATTTGAACTATTAATTCTTTAATTTTAATTCCATCTTAAATCTATTTTTCTAAATGACATTTCATGATTTTATAAACACTTATAAGTACCTACCTAATTTGATTTCTTTTGTTATTTCCTAAAATAATAACCGAGTGTGTGCACTGGTAAAACAATTTTCAGGTACGCCTACTATATTACAGGCCAAGGCCTAGTTAGTCGGCGTTGACATAGTTATCAAGAAGATGCAGTGTGCTTTCTTTTTTGCTACCGGTCCAAACACGAATATTTTGTAATCTTAGAGTATTAATATTAAAAAAAAAATTATATATACTCTAAGTTTGTAATGCTGCAGGAATGTGTAGTCAAAGCTGGATTAATGGGCTGGGCTCACTTGAAGCTCCGATAAAAGGCGATTGCCCAGCGGTAGGCGTCACAGGACTTGGACAAGGCCCGTCTATTGACTAAATGCGCAATCGTCTTTAAGCACTGGATGTTTATAGTGATAACACCCGTCAACGGGGCCGTAACACAGCTTCTGTAAATTAAATTTTGTCTCAACAAATATTTCTTCAACGATGAACTTTTTTAAAAAAAAAACGAGCTTTTCAGCGTGAACAATTTGTAATAATTATAATTACAGTAGTTAGTTCACTTTTTGTAACGGCAGTCGTGTGTTTTTTTTTTTAATTATTGCTCTTATTCTATTTTTCAATGTAGTCCAATTAAAGGGAAATGCACTTCTTACATTTTTCATAGAGATATCATCCCGTAAAAAATCCTTCGGCATGTCATCAAAATGCTCATTTGCTGCCGACTCATCATTGGTTAAAACTCTTTTCCCCTTGAATCTTTTTTTGAACGTCTGAATACAAAATACCGCACGTTGCTTAATCTGAAGTTTAAGGTGTGTGGTCGATTTTCTTGAAGTTGTTGATGATCATAGCCAGCATTGTTGTTCAAGCGGTGCATTGTCGCGCAAAATCAGAATTCCTTTTCCCAGTTTGACTCTTCTGTCTTTTATAGAATCGCTTAGTTGATACAATTACTTATCTTAATATTCGGCATTTATCTTAGTCTTTTTTTGGTAGATAATTTATAAGCGACATCCCCCTACATTCCAAAAAAAAATGTTGCTATCTCTGTTTGCTCGCCGACGGACGGACCTTTAACTTCCGAGGAGGCTCCCTGTCCTTAAATTTCCATGATGATAATTTCTAATTTTACTTTCGGGATCCCATTGTCGAGTCCCGATCGCATAACAGGTTACTATTCTAGAAATAATTTCTGCCTCTTTATCTCAACTCATATTCAAAAACCACTAGCAATATTTCACACATCGCAGCATGTCGAACGGAGTTAACCTTCTAGGGACCCAGCGAGCGCTGACCTTTGACATGTCCCAATATTTGTCAATTATTTCGTTTACTCATTCCTACATCTTCGAAGAATTCCCCCTGGCCGCTCTGCGAGGAACTTTTTCCGCAAGGTCGGGAGGGATATTAACGGTCCCCGCGATGTATGTAGGTAATGGAAGTTGCCGTTTACTTCATGAGACACTTTGAGGTGAAAAAGACACGTGGCATTTTTCACGATTATCCGACAACATAAAAAACCGTCGAGTGGTTAGTCCCTCGTAATTTGTAATTTTAATTACGGTTTTCAATGAAAATGCATGGTCTTAGATTAAAACACAATACCCATATCATAGAATCGTAAAAAAATATGCGAGTTAAGAGCTTCTGACTAAATCTATCGTGATTAGATTACGTTTCTTAGAAGATTTTTCGCCAACCAATAGTCTGCGGACCGGCGCCAGTCCGCGGTCCATTGGTCCGACTGGGTTAACCTAACAACTGGAGTTCCACAAGGAACTGTTCTATAGCCGCTTGTATGTAAACACTAAAACGATTCATTCCCTCAATACTAAATCACTCTCTCACAGCCTCTATTAACTACTACATATTCTCGACTATACAGTTGTGTTTTACCTCAACTTATCTAAAAAAATCATAAACAATCTGAAACGTTTGCACAATACTTGCATTACGTTTATTTTCGGTCTACGAAAATATGACTGTGTCCGACGTAATGTAATTAGAGATGCTATGTAATTAAAGTAATTAAACTATGTAACTAAAGTATGTTTCAATACGTCAAGAAATAAATGTTCATGTACTCGCTCTTCTATTTCGTATCCTCGCCCTATCGAGACCATCATATATCCATGAGCTTCTCGAACTACAGTGCTCACGGTGTGTCACTCCGTCAGCCTCATTAAAATGTCCTCCCTTTGCCCTGATTTTTTCTGCCACGATTTTACCATACACGCAGCAGGGCTTGGAATGCTCTCCCAACGAATGTAAGAAACTCATCCTCGTTGATAGCATAATCAAAGTTCGTCTCAAGAATTACAATCTCGCTAAGTCATAACCGTTCTTTCTTTTCCTCTGCATTTTCCTGTCCTAACTTCCTTTCCTTACTTTAAGCAGTAATATCAGAGAGAATTATAAGTCATAAATTATGTTTATTGATATTGTTTTTTCCTTATTCACCGCAATTATGTATCACTACGCGTAGGTTAGCTGTAGGATATTCCCGTTTGGCAATAAAGCCGCTGGTTTTGTTAGTCTTTCGAAAATAAAGCGTTATTTCCTACGACTGTCTAACTAGACATGGTATCTAAGACATGGTATAGGCAATCTAAGACTTAAACTTAGTTTGGAGACTGCAGCATATGTATAATCGAAGTTTTTTTAATAGACAAAAATATTTCTCTTTCAGTATCCTTAACCGAAGTCCAGAACACCTTATCAAGGAAATTATTCTAGTGGATGACTTCAGTGATAACCGTAAGTATTGTTCATCTTTTTTAAGTGCTGTCTCATGAAATATTTGATGATTTCTCTCGAATTGCATTATTTTGGTATGTGAATTTTGCAGCCGAAGACGGTCTAGCACTACAAGGTATCAGAAAAGTGAAAGTCATGCGAAATGAGCGTCGCGAAGGTCTGATGAGGTCAAGAGTTCGAGGAGCTGATGCTGCTACGGCTCCAGTCCTCACCTTTCTGGACTCTCATGTGGAGTGCAATCACATGTGGTTGGAGCCTCTTCTGCAGAGGATCAAAGAGGTGATTTTTTTTTATTTTAGTTGTGATTTAGGAAATCATTAATAGCGCGAAGGTCAACGTTTCCATTCTAAAATGGTAATTGTTTTTTAATTCGGAGAGTCACTGCTAAATGATATGTCTAAACGTTATTTCCGGGAAATAATTGAAGAGCAAATAGTTTATTTATACCATTCGCCTTGGCCTTTCTGACATTAGGTATTGAATATACCTAATGTTCATTATCCATTCATTGATGTATAGGATGGCTCAAAACTACCTATACGAACATTGTTGTGAGTAATCTTATGAAATTGGAAAAAGCTTACAGTGTACTTATAAATATATTAAAATGAAACTCTTTCGGAGCAACACAAATGATAAGTTTTGAAAATATCTCCTTTGGTTTTGATGCACAGCGATAAACGTTTAACAAAATTCGTAACAATATTCTGTACTTCCTCTACGGTTATTTCATCCTATTCCCGGGTAAGTGCTGTCATCGAATCATTCAAATATCTTTGCCTTGTAGTTCAGGGAGTAGTCTATGGTATTCAGATCGGGCGAACAGGGTAGACATTCTTGAGAACAAGTGATACCACGAAAAATTGTCTATTCACCACTATTGAACACTTAAGGCCAAATGAGCTGGAGCAATCTTATTGAAATATCTATAGCTGGTTGGCAAAATACTGCTAGCTCCAAGAAACAACCATATCTTCAAGAATGTCTCGTCGGTACAGTTCTTGGTTTATTCTGATAACTTTTTCAACAAAAACGTGGTTATGAAATCGAAGACTATCGCGGTTGTTTGACATTATAAATAAGACAAAACGATGTTACCGCTTCAAGCTTGCAGCCCCCGACGTTTCGGCGGTGTTGCAACCGCTGTAGTCCAGGGTAGACTCTTGTTCAGGGTATACTGATAATTTACCCTGGATAACAGCGGTTGCACATCGCCGAAACAACTGGTGCTGCAAACTTTACGCGGTAAATTCGATTTTTTCTTATTTATAACGTGGAGTTTTGCCTGTAGCGCTAATTGCACCCTCAACCATAACAGATTTATCATTTTGGCAATGAGAATCTACCGAATCATATATTGGACGGTAAGCAGCCTATCATTTTCGTTTTTGGACATTGTCATTTTTGGACATTGATTAGCTTACAAAAATAACAGGAACCGAATGGCAAAACCTTAACCTTTTGCTTATTTGTTTTTTGTCACCCAACTGGGACTAGCCCGTTCTAGGGTGGACAGGACTCCAATATTACAATCAAGTTTGCTTGATTGCTTGGTTGCCTACAAATGTACAAGTTTTAGTAAAAAGCTAATGACACTAAATTGCCCTAAAATGTGGTCTTCAGAATAAAATAAAAAATAATAATAATAAAAAATATTAAAAATATATAATAAAAAAATGAAATTCCATTATTAAATCGGCAATAAATATAATATAAAATTCGATTAAATAATATAAATAAAGTTATATGTGAGAAAAGAAAGAAACAGTCATTAATATTTAATATTATGTTTTAAGTAATATAAGATTTAATATAAAAATACCTAGTCTAAAAGTATAATTCATTGTCAAAGTCAAATATTTTTTGGTAGTTAGTTCAATGTTAAAAAATACTTAACATATAAGTTTAAAAATATGTTAATAATTTATGCACCTAAGTTTTATTATACTATTATTTCTAACATTTGATGTATGGTTAGACTATCATGATTCGATAACCATTTCTTTAATTTATTTTTGAATTCCGTAAATGTCAAATTCATTTTTATTTCCATATTGATCAGATTGTAAAATCTCGGCGCAATGAAAGAGTAATGTCTTTGACCAAATGATGTTTTCCTTCTGGGTATTATTAAGCTTTTTTCTACAACTTGTCTCGTTGGTCGCCGGTTCTGAATTATTCCTAAATTTGAGTTATTGTCCAAAAATAGCCTTAAGAGGGAAGTTTTTAGAAAAAGTTGCCTACAATCAAGAACTTTAGCTTCCTTATACAGTTCATTAGTGGGATGGCGATATGGTCTACGTAGAATAATTTTTAATATAAATTTCTGCGCAACTTGCAATGGCTCTAGCAGGGTTTTACCACATCCACCCCAAAATATAATACGATATTTTCAAATTTTCAGCAATGACGCCTCGTTTAAAAAAACGACCACTCTCGAGTCGATCTTTCTTATATTTATCCTCAAGAAGGAGTCGCTTTTCTCAGTTTGTGGGCCGTCAAATTTAGGTTAGATTTGACAATGCGTTGTACCATAGAGCGACTTCTGGCTAATTTATCATCTTGGTCTGTGGACTGCGATTCAACCTTCATTTGATGCTGTGTCGGTTCCTAAATGTCCTATTGTACTTTTTCTTTCTCTGCCCGACCGTGCTCGACGTGGCCAAGCTCGTTTTATAGTTTAATAGTTGAACAAACTAACTGACGGCTGACGCCGAGAATGTGTACTATTTCACACTCCCCTTTTTCAGCTTCATATAAAGTTATTATCGCTTCTCATTGCGAAATCTTAGCGGGAAAAAAAATACTTTTGATTACACAAACAATATTAGGCTGCCGCGAAGATTATGAAATATAATAAAGAAAACAAACTATAACCCAACGGATTCCATTTTTGAATCGTTTATTTTTTTAATTTTGTGAACGTTATTTTGGACCACGGTGTATTTCCGTGTGTAAAAACTAACAGTGTTAGTATTGTACAAAATAATAACATGGTTTAAAAAAAAGGTCTTTGTAAAATACGGTGTATCAGTAATGATCTTTGCAGTGCTATAACTTTTAGCAGTTTCATTAGATTCTCTGCGGTGAGGATACTTACTGCCTAGAGAAGTTTTCTAACCAAAAAAAGACTATGTTCGATTTTCTGCTTTTTTTCTGAAGGGAAATTGTTTATGGCTGCGCTAAAAAATACTTACATTCATAATATACATATTGTGTTATTTTTTATTGTGTATGAAGGGATTATATAATAAAGCATGGAGAAAACGTTTCTAATATAATTTGCATTAGCTTCAAAAGATTTTAATGGCTTGGTTAAGTTTACAGGAACGAGGTATATTCTAGGCTGATATTGTAGGTGTCTAAATTGAAGTATCTCAAAAGCGACGTTGGATGCTCTTGGTCCTATTTGCTATAGTTTCTGATGTGTTTACGTGAGGCAGTGGATATGAAACGGTTTTACTCGTGTTTTTGTGGAGAAGTGGCAAATAACTGCTTTATCACGACCTGTCCATCCCAACGCATCTGAATTCATCACACTTCATCCAGGAATTTCTGTAGAAACACTCAATTATCAAACTACAGCCCTAATCTGATAGATTCCCTTAATTCCCGAATTGAAAAATTATCCAAAAGGAAAAATTTGACGTCGAGAATATAACGAGTGCTTCTTTAAGTATGAGTATCGCTGAAAAAAAATCGTAGAGTTCCAGGTGACCGCCAAAATGTATTTCCAGGGTTATATTAGCATTCTTAGGGGCTCTCTAGACGATCAAGCATGCTTGTCAAGCATCGCGTCGCGGGCTGCGAAGGGATCGTGAACTGCAGGAAATATGCAAATATATATTTTTTATATTTACCAAAAATGCCTAATTTTGTAATTTATACCAAAGAACCACGTCATTCATCAATCAATTACGTCTAATTAACCTGACTGCCTGGTATACAACTACGAAATTAGGCATTTTTGGAAAAAATAAAAAATATATATTTGCATATATCCTGCGGTTACAATCGATGCTTGACAAGCATGCTTGATCGTCTAGAGACCCCTTACAAATGCTACACAATATATGTCAATTGACATTCAAGGACCCAAGATACATTTAAACAAATATGTATATCGCGATATGTTTATGTAGCGTATCCATGGACGATATTCGGTAAAAATGCTCGTATTGGCTTTTCCTGTAAGGATCATAATAATCGCTGTAGAAATATAAATTAAAAAATCTTTCTATATTTTCAGAGTGAAAGAGTTGAACAACACTTTAAATAAATTTGAAACCTTTCGAAGTTTACTAGTTTTTCATCATCATTTGGCGATTTTTACTTAAAAGTAATATACAGAAAAAAAGGGAATGTAGCAAAAATTACTTTTGTTAGAAGTATATAATGTGGTGAAGTAAATTTGAAAAATAAGTTATATTAACATCAGGCATCTTTATTCATTCAAGTAGTCAATGGTCTTACAGTATGCTTTTTTTACAAAATATATCCTAAAAAGGTACGCTGCTTAAATTGATTTACTAGCAACTGTAAAATTTCCTTGAGGAGTTCTGTTGTAAAATGTATATACGTCTTAAATGTGCATTGTCATCGAGTAAACACGAGTACTTCAAAATAAACACTGTCACTCTTACTTCGTTCGTATTGAGTAACGCGACCTTCACTTTCAAGTGACTCAGTTCCGTTTTGTTGCAATGACGTTTATTATGTGTGTCGGACCTCCATGGAAGATTCCGATTTACTTTCGCTTTCACTGCCCCGCAGAGCAGATAACGGCCATAATAATAATCTTTTCTGCTTTTACGATGGTTAATGTAGCTAATTGAACGCCCGTGTCGGCGCTTGAAGTTGCTCTTCCAGTGCAGTGATTAGCGATCGTTATTGATTGGCACGAATAGAAGTGGGCGTCGGTGATGGGTTTAATTTTGAAAGGTGTAGTAATTTTTAATATGCGGGACGGAAGAAACACCTATTAGGACGCAGGAAGATACTCACGGACATAGGTAGTCGGTTCAAAAAGTAGTCAATCTTACATTTTTGACATAAACAAATAAAGCACGGTAAGCGTGCTTCGGTGCTTCGAGATGTATAGGGGACATGCGCATGCGTGATTTTTTCATACCTGCTGATGGTGTTGATCTCTGGCACTCGGCCAATGAGTCAGAAAATAGATGGATGAAAGGACTTGATAGAAATTATATCAAATTTTATCAAATGGTTGACCATACCTAAGTAAAAACAGGCTTTCAGAGACGAGGCAATGAGAATCTTACTGATAAAGGAGTAGTAGGTACAACCGGAAGCGATAGCGAAACATGTTCCAGTAGGCCCTCAATAAGCCGACATGGCAGTATCAGTATCGGTATCAATTTATTCATTCCAAATATACAAGAAAATCATATCGTAATAATAGCTTGAAGCTAGTTATCGTATATTAGAATTCATTAGTTGTTGAAAGTATATTAACCTAAAATGTATCAAATAGAATAGGTACTAATTTGATTTTGACAATATTAACAGTAAACATCCATAAAATAGAATGTCTAAAAGAATGTAACTACCCACAACAGGAGAAAGTAAAGTTGATATGTTCACAATGCCATTTACCAAGGGTGTACGTAGTCAAGCAGGATCCCTAATTCTCGGAATTTTAGTAGTCCGTTTGGCATGTTACTCCCAAAACATGGGTCAGAATGAGTTTTGGCTAATCCTCCAAGTCAAAATGACACTGTAAGAAGCCGATTTGAATCAAGAGAAGATATAATGCGTAATGGGATGGCCCAGTTGAGCCCTATTAAAGAAGTGTTTTCTACTGTGGTGGGACCGATGGAGGAGGAGAGTGCATCACCAAGAGAACTGCTTAGTAAGGGAATAGAGTAAATTTATTTCGTATGAATAAGTGTATTTTTGTCGACTGAAGGTTGGACACTTTTTGAAACGGGTGCTTGGAATGATGGACAATACTGCCTGTGTTTTGCTTCTTACTTCATTCATTACAGCTAGATTTTTTTTATAAATCTTAACACATTGCCGTCTTTTTCAGCTCATATTCTTTCATATGCGATTGTTTCCCTTTTCAGTATATTTTCATTGAAACTCTGCCAGATTCGTACTCAGTGATTCGCACAATTTAACTAGTCCTTTACTCCCTACTAACTCATTCTCGTATGGCACTGCAAATATTTAACTTGCAATCCAGCAAAAACGAAGTACACTCAATGTTGTATGTAATTACCATCGCTTTCACTGCTTGAAACACGGCCGTTTTTACGGTACTTGCGCTCAAAAATTACTCGTTTTACAAAGAGCACACGACTTTTTAAACGGACTATATTGTGAATAGAAGCGAGGATTCACTTCATTAATCTATCAATGACTAATATTACATTCACTGTAAAGTGAAAGCCCGTACATCTTAGTGAATATACACTATGTATCTACCTTATAAGTGCATTTCTTCGTCTCTATCGTTACTAATAATTATGAGTTCGATTAGAACAGATTAGACCATGCCACCTTAGTTAGGAATAATATAGAATCAGTACACCAGTATACCAGAGGACGCATAAATCTATAAGATATGAATATTGCTTCTTAAAATGTGGGAATGTGCGACTCATCAAATCTGGAATTGTGGATGAGATAAGAGCTAAAGTGAACAATTCAATTCAAGAATATTCAATTTATTCCTATAAAATATTGACAGATTGTTGAAAGTTAGCCTATTTATATATTAATATTTCAAAATTAGCACTAAATATAGTACTTACGTAATGCCTAATATATAATAGTCGAGAAGAGAAGAAAGAAAGAAGAAGAGAGAAGAAGAAATGATAAAAACTGCATTCGGTTTTTCAGTTTTTCACTTTCCAACTTCACGCCAGGCTGCATCGAACGATTAAGTAATTTACAAAGTTTTTACAATAGAGTTAATGAGATCATTTGAATAATACTTAATTCTACTACTAGGATTACATACATTACATGATTATATATTCCCTGAAAGTCTCGGATGCACAGCCCTCCGTCCAGATATAACTCTTTACTCTCTATCTCGGAAGGTGGCTCTTATTGTAGAATTAACTGTTCCATGGGAATCAAATATCCCAAAAGACCATGAGTACAAATTAAATAAATACCATGATCTTGCAAATGCCGTAACCCGGAACGGCTTCACTGTTCACCTTCACGCGGTGGAAGTTGGCGCTCGTGGCCTGCCAGCTAAATCTCTATTTCACCTCTTTAAAGATCTTGGCCTTACCAGAAAAATAATCAACTCTTTCTTAGAAAAATTATCTAAAACTGCGATTTGCGCATCTCAAATTCTATGGCTTCGAAGGGGGAGTGAATGGGTGGCAAGGTGAACGCTCACATGTGGCAAGACAGCTGTCCTAAACCTACCACAGCCGGTTCGTAAGTCCGGAATCCACTGCTCACCCCCCAGAAGTGTAAAAAATAGTATTATGATGGGCCCGACTCCGGTCGGTGAATTCCATGGCAGCTCCGTTTGTATTTATTTATAACTATAATTAAAAACCAAACATAAGTAAATTTTCCTATACTCTCCTGAACAGAATGGTTTTCTAAATTAATATTTGTTCTCTTTTTGCTTTTATAATCCGTGTTATAGCAATTCTCGTGGAGTTGCATCAATGTTTTTAATTTCCTGTACCGGTCTTACCTTCCATGTACTAGTTCTATGCTGCCCATTGTCGTTTCTCTTATTTTTGGTGTATATCAGTCTTCCATCCACTCAATTTCTTGGCTATTCGAAGTCCTGGTCTCTCAATACCTATGGCTATATTCGTATTTTAACGCAATCCAAATAATACGTATGCGATATTATTTTCTCGAAAACATTATGGTTATTATGTAGTAAGGTTTGATATAAGTCACTACTGGTCATGTTTAATTTTGATGCAACACCGCCTATGCATCTTTAGAGGCGTTTGGCATAATGCAATTATTGTGTACTAGCAGTTGTGGCTGTCGAGTGAGGTTTAAGGTATTCAGGATATTCCGTTGTTGTCTAGGATGAGTCTACCATGTACTTACAACGGGCGGTTGTAACATAGATATACGAACCGAAAACTACGCTACTACATAATTCTTTCATTCCTGAAGCGTTTCTTAATAAAAGGTCTATTTTTATATCAATTCTACAATGTTTCATTAGACTCACAATTCTTGTGTTATATCGACGGTGGAAAGCATAAATGACAAGCGTCAATAAGTCAAAAATGATTTAACTTGATTTCATTCATATCCATGGCGAATAAACACCTTTATTCCAAAGTTACCAATATTTTCATATAAGTACAATTGTCTCTCCGTCGGGAAATGTAAAATATTGCAATCTCTAATCTGGATTAAATTAATGAAATTAATTCTAAAACAGGCTAAAGACATCAAAGAAGGATTCAATAATTGGCAACCTCTTTCATATAAACATCTCAGGGCAAAATACCATCAAAAAAATATATAATCTTATTTTTGCTTTTTAAACATGTCTAATTATTTAAAAGAAGACTGCTCCTCAGTTTAAAATAAAGACCTGGACTTGGGACTCCTTAAAACCGAACATTATGGTTGTTCGCTTTTAAGGAGCCTCACGAAATCTTCGAGTATACATCTCTTTATAGTAAAACTTATTTCAGTTCATCAGTTAATTTAAATGATATTTTTTTTATTAATTGATTTTATAACAGTGTTCAAAATTAGATAATTAAATGTATGGTTTTGTAAGAATATAATTAGCGCTACTCCTTTTGACAATCGGCAGAAATATCATGAAATTATTATTGTCCTTGGGAGGATTCTGCTGCGAGCATTCTGGCAACACTGGTGGTAGCAGCTGTCAAATCGTATCTCCGCGAGCTCCATGCCACTGCCGCTCCGATCGTTTAGTTTTATTACATTGGTCAAACGCATTTTCTTAATGAAACAGTAACTTGGCCGTGCCCGTGCTAAGATGGGTGAGCAAGTTGTTCACAATTACACCAACGTGACTGTCAAAATTGAGGAAAATATCGCCATTAAAACGGAAGTGGTCGATGCGGATGATTCAGATTGGAATGTTCCTCTAAGCGATTTCATACTAGATAAGGGAGGAAATGCGGTCGAAACTTACGAAGAAGAGACTCCAATCGTGAAGCTCGAACCGATCGAAAGTGGACCATCTGGAACCTGTCATATTGATGACAGCGGATTGAGTGTTGGATTTGCCCAATCGCATGTTTGTCCGGAATGCGACAAGGCGTTTTCTCAGAAGGGTAATTTAAAATATCATATTTCTGCCGTTCATTTGAAATTAAGGAAATTCGCATGTGGTGAATGTGGTCGAGCTTTCACGAGCCGAGGAACATTAAAGGTGCATTTGAACTCAGTTCATAGAAAAATGGACAATTGCTCATGTGACGAATGCGATCGTGATAATACACAAAAAGGAAGCTTGAAAATCCACGTACATAATATTCATAAAAAAATA
The DNA here is from genome assembly GCA_944548615.1 of Micropterix aruncella. Taxonomy (NCBI): domain Eukaryota; kingdom Metazoa; phylum Arthropoda; class Insecta; order Lepidoptera; family Micropterigidae; genus Micropterix; species Micropterix aruncella. The sequence continues at coordinate 8,679,796 of OX155953.1, read as the reverse complement.
AAGAACTTTGCTTGTGGTGAATGTGGTCATGCATTTACTCAGCGAGGACGCTTGAAAATCCATGTAGATACCATTCATAAAAAAATAAAGAAAAATGCATGTGAGGAATGTGGTCGTTCATTCACTAGGCGAAGAAGCCTGAAAATCCACGTGGATAGCATTCATAAGAAAATAACTAAGTATACGTGTGGTGAATGTGATCGTGATTTTACCCAGAAAGGAAACTTGAAAACCCACATGGATACCATCCACAAGAAAATAAACATGTAAACGTGTAAGGAATATAATCGTGCTTTTACTGTGCAAAAAAGTTGAAACCCATGTGGATCCTATTCATAAGGAAATAAAGAAAAATCGTTGAAAATGCATTTAAATGTTAATTATAGGAAATTGTAAGAATATATAGGTATGTGCAGAAAGCAATTGTAGCTTCAGACAACGATCAGACCCGATTAAACATTCAACTCATTGTATCATGGCATTGTAATTATAATCGTAACACTTACGGAATTGCGGTTATCCAAACTTATACCCAGTTATAAAAACATGTATCGGTGTTACGATATTTTTTTACTAATTCTACCTAAAATATTATGGCTTATGGCGACTTGTACGCCTTATAAATATTATGGCCCATTATATTATGACACCTGGCCCAGTGGGGGCTATTCTTAAAAAAGTTGGCATGGTAAATTTGTCTATGGCCCATGTAAATCAAATAGACCATTGAAAAATTAGGCATGCTAAAATTTTCAAGAATCGCCCCCAGGTCTTAAACGACCGCATATTACATGGCACGATGTGCACGGGCCTCAAAAGTATAACTCTGTTATCTGGCTGCTTTTAAAAAGATTTATTGATCGATATTGGTGTCAGTTTTTTTATAGTCGATAAAAATATGTATCAGCAAAATTGATATGCATAGTTATTCGATATTTTAATAAAACCACACCTAGAGGTACCATTAAAACCATTTTTATCTTAAGGTAATTTTATAACTAAGGTAATTTGTATTCTTTTGTACAATAATTGTGTTGTATTGCGAATTGCTGTGTCTCAATTAATGTAATAACTGTGTATTTTTTTGTGAGTATAATACCTACTTCTTAATATCTATGTAGGTACTCATTTTTCTTGTATGTCGATGTCAAAAAAATTGCTTACGCCTTTTTCTTTCGTCAACTTCGATGTAGTTTGTGTAGGCTAGTTTATATATTTTTTGTTGGCTATGTTATCGAAGGACCTGGAAGTGGGTAAAATCTTAACAGATTGTTGAAACTTAGCCTACATATAAATATTCCAAAGTTACCACTAAATATAGTATATAATGCTTAATATTAAAATTCAACAAAAAGAAATTTAAAAAATTTTAAACTGCATTTGTTCTTTTAGTTTTTCAGTTTCCTAATTCCCGCCAGGCTGCACCGAACTATTACGTAATTTGATATAGAATTTATGAAATTGAAATCCGTACACGTCTCCTATATTACGCAATCGAAGAAAGAAGCTGTTTATTAGAGGGGATCCGCCTTTCGCTCTTGTGCTCCTATTTCTTCGGCAGCATTGTAATTACATTTTCCGCGTAACGTAAAAGACGGCATTTTCGCAACGAAAACGGCTGTGCAACCGTCGAGTCTCGCCGCATCATCCGCACTCAGCAGCTCGGTAGTACTCCTGGCAGCATTTAATTTCGTAACGGAATGCTCTCTTGGATTATTTGATGATCCGATTCGCTTTCGTGGGGAAAAGCATCGTTGTCAGGTAGGGTGACATAGCTAATGACGTTTTTTTAGACGAATAACCTCGACATTTAGTCAAAATTGCAGATTTTACTTTCCCGACCCACTAACCATAGAGGAGGGAAAGTATTGTGAACGCGTTACAAATATTTTTCGAGATGAAGACGTAAATATCTATTTTGAGCCCCCTCTGAGACGATTAAGACCATTTCCAGGTGGAAATCTGCTTGTATGCTGCGGGTGTATGTCTGTGTGTATTCTTCCACGAAGCGCCCAAACGCTTAATCCGATTGATCTGAAATTTGGCAGGTAGACATCATTTGGTCATGGCAAGAGTTGAAAAGGTTGTGATTGAAATCGCATCACCAGGGGGCGCACTAGTCATATATCAATCTTGAAATATTGGACTTAGAGAATTATAGATACCTATTACAACCAAAATTTCAAAACGTGATTTCGGCCCAACAAGGCATCTGTCTACCAAAATTCAAGTCTAACTGCAATATTTCGAGATTGAAGTATGACTAGCACGCCCTCTGGTGGATGGATTTCAGTTACAATCTTTTCAACTCTTGCTATGACCGAATGATGCCTGAATGTGTTTGGGCGCTATCGTCGAGGAATACACACAGACACACTTAAGTCTGGAAATTGTCTTAATCGTCTCGGGAGGGGTCAAATATATATATTCCTCTTCATCTCGAAAAAAACGATGCGCGTTCACAATACTTTTCCTCTGCCGGGAAAGTAAAAATATATAATTGTTACCCACTGTTAGAAAACCGTGCTTATTATGGATTGCACTAGCCACTCCATGTTCAGTTTCTTTATTTATCCAGGCCCCAGGATCATACACAACACATTTATTTACGTTTATTGTAATAATGTAGTATCGATTATTATAATATAATTACTGTATATAGTCGGCAACACCTTGCAACGGAACAAAATTTATATTACGATCGTCGTTGTTGCGCAACGTCATTAGCGACGGGTAATTCCGCCGTATTCAACTTTTTTTGGGCACATTACTTAATCATTATTACCCTAAAATATAACCAGACTGTAACTAATCTCTTTATATAAAACGATGCATTATTCGGATATCCGGAAATCGACTTACATCAACTAGTTTATTACATCCGACTTACGGCATTGTGACCCATTTATTTTTATTTGTTTCTTTTAGAACCCAACGAGAGTGGTATGTCCAGTTATCGACGTCATCAGCTTGGATAACTTCCAGTATATTGGAGCTTCTGCCGATTTGAGAGGAGGATTTGACTGGAATTTAGTATTCAAGGTATTTTTTGAATAACTTGCTTCTTCCGTTATATTATTGTTATTCATATGTATCGTATGCATATTCACACGAAGAGGTTGAAAAGTTCTCGACGAGAAGTCGTTCGCTGTGATAGATACAGTTTTTATTGTTTTGTATTTTTCAATTTAATCCCCTCAAGATTCAACACGCTTTCCATGTTGTTTCTTCATTGCTTTGTTTCAGTTTCAATTTAAGTACTCGGAAACTGGGATATCCTTCGCTACGAAAATCGCTCGCTCCTTAGAGCTAAGGAGAAGAAAGAGCTCCAAGAAAGAGCTTTCTTGAAGTTTAGAAAGAGAAAATAGTCGGTAGATCCTAGGTCTGTAATTACGGTGAGTGGGTGAGCACTTCAAATTCGAAATCCTTCGGTTCACCCATTGCGACTTTTAAACCACTGCGTTGTTCAGTAAATAGAGCACACCTCAACGGATGAGTCCTCGTTAATTCAAGGATGGCGTCCCGTATTTTTTTTATTATATCAGTGTAATAAAAGCCCGATCGTCGTTTTCTTTGACAAATAATCAAATTGCATTATTCCCTCGACCTAGAAAACGAAGGCCATAATCTTTCCGGCTACCGGCTACCTTAAATTGAAAAGGCGCTCTATTTCCACGTCGTTACGACAACATGCCTTGCTGTTTGGTCTCTGGGTCGCAGTGATTTATCCATGACTCATCACAATGGGATGGAAAAAATCCGATTCGACGTTGGACTTATCGAGAAACTCATTCGAAGCCACCAGTCTTTGGCGATTGTTTTCGACCATAAGCATTTCGGGCACCCAACGGCAACTGACCTTATTCATGTCCAATTTTTCATGGCATGGTTAAGATGTTATGGATTTCGGCCAACTTCTTTCTTGTCAACCGATTATTCTCCGCAATGAGCTCTTTAACTTTTTCGACGATGTCATATCCAGGCGCCTCAATCGCGCCTCCACTGCGAGGTCCATCATCCAGTGACTCTCTGCCAAACTTGAATTGGCGTGCCCAAAATATCACAGTAGAAAACGAAGAAGTATTAGTCCCATAAACAGCCTGCAACCGTTTAATAACGTCGGTTGGTGCATACATTTTCCTCTTGTGACAACAATTTAATGACTGCATGATACTCCAATCTATTCATTTTCAAAAATATGCTTGACTCACTTCTTTCAATAGAATGTATTTTTTTAATTTTTATAATAATATGTAAAAATCGACAAATTTCATCTCGAATCGAGACAAATTTAAAAAACATAATTATTTTGTAATCGGAGCGTTATCTCTTTCTCAGACTGAGAACTTTTCTACCTTCTTGTCAATGATATTGTCAATGATATTTGTTAATGATACTTATCATCTTCTTCAGTATTATTCATATTGCAGTAATTCCTTTTGACAAGTTTTAAAAACATAATGTTTTTAATTGATTGAATATGACCGAGTATGAAACAGTCAAGTGTATTTTGTAAAGCATCTGTGTTGTTCTATTTCTTCTACTTACTTATTTTTATTTTTCTATCATCCGAATCATTGACTGATCCTATTGAGGTAACATTTATCAAATAAAAATCTTTTTCAGTGGGAATACTTGGATAGCAACGAGAGAGCAGCCCGGCTAAGCGACCCAACACGAATTATCAAGACACCAATGATAGCAGGAGGTTTATTCAGCATGGACAGGAACTACTTCAATAAACTTGGCAAATACGATACCAAAATGGATGTCTGGGGCGGAGAAAATCTGGAAATTTCATTTAGGTAAGAAGTATGAGGGTGAGAAATAAATGCAGCACGCTCTAAGGAGTGGCCCTTGGGCCAGTATTGTGAAATAGGATGTTCTACCAAACGAAACTCGTAAATACAAAAAATTGTTTTCTACTTGTAGAGTATGGCAATGCGGCGGCTCCCTCGAAATAGTGCCGTGTTCCCGTGTCGGTCACGTCTTTCGTAAGCGACATCCTTACACTTTCCCTGGAGGTTCTGGATCCATTTTCGCCCGCAACACTAGAAGAGCTGCCGAAGTGTGGATGGACGAATACAAGGAATATTTCTATCAAGCACAACCACTCAGTAGGAATGTGGCCTTTGGCAAGTAAGTACAAATGTCGAACTTCATTGATAATACAAATCTAAAGTACTTCAAAAAATGGAATTGTGTTAGAAGTCGATGAATAAAGATTTTCCTTTTGTGAATAGTCTTGAGCAAGGGGTGCCTTGTTTTAGAGTTATCGCTTAATATACATTTTGAGAGTACGAACTTTAGAATAGATAAACCGCATAAATAAAATAAGCACACAATGAACTGGTAATTTAAATTCAGATATAGTCAGATGTAAAAACCAACTCTATTCACCGAGAAAAGACACAATACCATATGTATGGATTCTAAATATGACTAAACAATTAAATATTGTTTTTCTATGTTTTACTTGATGAACGGAGTATAACAGCATAGTACACTTAATTTTCATAGACAACTTCACTTAATTTTAATAAACATAAACAAAACCGGCTAACCCCTCTACTCTCTTCAGGTCCTACAACATATTTCGGCTAGCTCTTAAACTATCCTCTCTTCTCTATGCCAACCCCAGAATAACCAAAATTCTATTCTGTCCAATTCTAACGTAGTAAGTGGCTGTAGTTGAAACCAATGATTGTGGACCTGATGTCGTTTTAGTGCTATTTTATGACATTGTAGGTATATTTTTTCTTTTTTTATATATTTGTTTTTCTTCACATGCTTTGAATATAATATAACACAAAAAATATGTTGTACAGTTCAAGATGACATGAAACAGAAAGAATAAGTTAAGAAAATAAAACGGTTAGTATGCTGACATTTTTCGGATTCTCTTTCAATGTAGTTATATAATATAACAATTTAAATAATATAATGTATTAATAATATACTGCATAAATAATATTGTGATATAAAATAATATAAGTATCTACATATATAGTGCTGATTTAAAAGTGAGATATAAAACTGTAGACTCGTGTACCTGTAAACTGTGACTCGAAATAAGATAATTTCTTTGCCATATTTGCCACAAAAAAATGTCATATTAGGAGATTTTATTTTACAGGAGATTTTATTTTACAGAATTCACGACTTTTTTCGTTCGAGGTATTTGTTGTTAAAGAAAAGCATTCAGTATTTTGGCTCTCGATAAGATAATAATTGATAGCTCGCAATTTATTTTTTATTTCACCTTTAGATTCAAGCATTTATTTTTTAATTCTGTTATACCTACATAGACGAAAATGTTAGAAATACAACTATGGTACATATCGAGGGCCTCAAGCTGAATGATCGTATCTATAAAAATGTCAAAATGTAAAAACGTCTTCCTGTGGAAAATCGCCCTATTTGGACTATTCTACAACATACTGAACTAACGGTATTGTTTAATAAACTAGATGTCTGTGTACCTATTTATAAAAAAAGCGTAATATAATATGTTTTATTAATTCGGTATTACTACAGGGTGGAAAAATCTCTCCTGTAAAATTGAATTTTTGTAGATAACGACCTTTAAGCTTGAAGCCCTCGATATGATTATAAGGTAGTAAGCTGAAACTATAATTTTACTGTAGGTACGAGTATATAATTTATTGTTGATCCCAAGTTTGACAGAAATTTTAAAAATATCGAAAATAAAAATTGCATCTACAATCCCCGATCTCCCCTAATAATAACATTCAATCGGCTCAATTTATAATATCGGCGTTATCATAAATAATTAAGTATAAGATTTATATTATTGTTAACACTCTTCTCTTTCTTATCATTCATACAGTATTGACGACCGTCTCGCCATAAGGGAACGACTCCATTGTAAGCCCTTCCGGTGGTTCTTAGACAATGTATACCCATCGCTGAAGGTACCAGACGCACCAGCTGCGAACCCTGTCAACTACCAGTTGAGACAGGGTCAGATGTGTCTGGATTCTCTCGGAAATCTAGTGGATGGCACTGTTGGTAATTTCTTTATATTTGTGGACATGGCATGGTGAAGGAGGTGTCATCAGTCTGCTAGTCGGCTTCATATCATGGGATTTCTACTGGATGCGGATCAACGGGACTTGGAACGGAAATCGCCGGATGCGTTTGAGGAATTATCTTTCATTTTAGTAACATTGCTCATCAATAGGTGGCGCGATACTAATGTAAAAGATTGATCATAGATGGCGCTGCAGAGTTTTTTAACTACGCCACCTATCGATGATGCAATGTACTTCTACTCGGGTGTAAAATTAATTGTTTGATCTTGCTAAGTTAACTGCAAGCTTCATTTCAAAATACTATAAATTTTACTAACTATAATTGAATGATATTCACTGGGAATCGAGCCTGGAATTTGAAAAAAAAATCTCATTCGCATGTGTCGTCGAGTCTTGCAATTATTTTTAAAATTTTATTACGACTCTTGATAAAATTTGCAATGCCGCGCAGCTGCAACCAAATATGTTGTCATGTCATAGGTAACACAAAATCTAAATTTATAAACACTATAATTAACTGATTCACATGATACTTATTCGCCAATGTCCGATAATGAAACATTGCGCATAATCGCGATTCTCTAGACTCTAAGACTGGCCAGGACGTTAAATTGCATGGTCCTTGATTCTTGTTAGCTTGTACTAGTTCCTTAGTGCTCCTAATCATGTGACAGAGCGAATCGTCAACCCAGGATGTTGAGGCTCAAAAAGCCCTTGCAATGTCATCTCAGTGGTATTTGATAAAGTATTAAAAAGCCAAATATAAAGTAGGGTTCATAAAAGTAGGGTTAAAATCAGTAAATTACCTTTACGATATAAGCATAATATGATTTTAGTTTTATTTAGATTTCATTAATTTATAAACTTTTTATTCAATAATATATTTACATATTGCGAGTTTATTTGAACAGTCAAAGATATTCAAAATTATTTTACTGTTAGATAGATAATTAATGCAAGACTGATATATATAAAAAAATATATAGGTATTCATTACATAAATCAAAAGGAATGTGGAATTTTATTAACCATGGAACTGATACATGAAATAATAATAATATGAAGGGTTACATGGGAAAACAATGTATTTTTTTCCGAACTATATAAATTAACTATATAAATTTTAGTAAAATGTATTTTTTTTTAATTAAATATATGTGGGTAACAGACGTAATATATGTTTCTTACACAAACAATCTCTGGCTAGAAGGTCATATGTTAAGTTAGTATATTTTAGAGAATTGCGATTTTTCTTTTAAAGTCGACATTGATCGTTTTCTTCAGTGACCCTTCATGTTGTAAGATCCAATAAAGAAGTAGCGAATGGAATCGAGAAGTTTTTCACAAATACGTAGGTCACACCTAAATGATCGGGAATAGGACTTTACTTGCGCGTAATGCTAACCAAAGGCGTTCGACGAGACGTACCCCTTTATCCACTTTCCTCGCACCCTCTTTACGTAATGCCCTGTCGCTGGAGAGAGAGTCTACTGTTGTCTCGGTATACTGTGGTGTGGGGGGGGGGGGTGGTTTGTCAACTTCTTTGCTTTCCGAGCGTTGTGAGAACTCGCATTGTCGTGGTCCACCACGACATATCCTCTAGGATATGCGTCGTTTCGGGTTACTCCTATGGAGTTCAGCTATCGTTTCAGCTATCACAGATGGTTATCAATCTGCGGTTAATGCTCTCCGACCTTGTAAAAGAATCGTGGCAATGTGTCGTGATTTTTACACAAATAAAGCAACCCTTTACTTAGTACGATGCGAGAACGGACAATTTTCCTCCCTGTAATGTTTCTGTCGGTGTGTTTCAGTGCCGTCCCTCTAATAACCCAGTTTCCCATAAAGACATTGAAAACCACCCAGCAAACAGTCTGATTGGGTGGAATGCCACAGTAAAAACAAAGAACAAGACTAAGCGAACAACGTTGTAGTCTTAATCCGACTTTCGACGACCCGAATTCTCGATTGACACTCTTTCGAGCTCATATGAATATATTCACCCGAGACGATGCACGAACCAAAACGAGCTGATTTCTGCTCTTTAGTCAAATTATATCCAACGGGGAACTGGGGTTTACACGCCCAAGTCATCATGCAGAAATATTTAGAGCACAGCTATATTAAAGTCTAATAATGTCCAAATCTGGTCATCAAACTTGTTTTCTTGTATTAACTAGTGTACAGCAGCGACCTTTTCCTCGACTTACAAATGTTTTTGGCCGACCTGTAAATCGCACTGTACTAAGGGAGGCACGTCCACGTCAGAATTCTGAATAGCAGCGATATATAGTCGGTAAATTTTGTGTTTTGCTTTAGTATAGAAAACAAGTTAAGTGAGAAACAATTCTTAAGGAAAGTCTCTTCAAAAGTTAATAAACCCTTCGTTGTGATAAGTTATGGAGCAAATATTTACTTTCATCAATTCCATATTTTCATCGACCCTTAAATTCCTTAATGGCATTGTTGCCTAGACGGCGTTCGGTTAATAAAAGAACAGTGTTCACTTAGCAAAATGATTTGCGGTGCTAGTTTAATCCAAAGTATTAGATTCTCTATCATTTCGGTGCACTCTACCTAGCTTATCCCCATCTCCGCTACTTCTTACCTAAATTCAAGCCCTGATTTAGCGAAAGTTTACTTAAACGATGAAATGCCTTGTCATCGTCCATTATTTAATGAAAACATCGATATTTTCCAGGATTGTACCAATGTCATAATACCGGAGGGAATCAGGAATGGCATTATACAAAGGAAGGACTTATTAAACATCATGGGCTATGCCTAACCCTAGCCAAAGAAGAGGTGGATGTCCCCATTCTGATGACCCCGTGCGACGACGACAGCGACTCCGACCAAATCTGGAAACTCATCAAGGGCGACCGCTTCAGACACTCCAAATACAACCTGTGCCTGGACACGGCGTCCAAGTTCCTCACCGCGCAGAAATGCAGTTTATCGGCCGAAACGCAGGAGTTCGAACACAAGCAAACTTGAATTTGACCACACAAATTGGAGGTTTTGTGAACTCGTACTCTGTCACGCGCCCGTCAGACGCAGGCTTTTTGTAGATAAACTCGTGATGGCTGTGCAGATTAAAATGTTTGTATATACCTAGAGGTACCAAATCGGAATCGTCGGCGCCCAAGTGTCAAAATTAGTATTATCAATTTCTCCGGAATGGGGACACGAATTTTGAATATAGGACAAACTTACCAATGATAGTTCTTCCACTGAGTGTTAATTGTAGTAACGAGAAAATTAGAGTCACTAATAATAATCATAATAAATCATTAAAAGTCAATATTTCAGGAGCTGAGAGTGAGACGACTGCCGAGAAGTTGTCCATATAAATACTCATTTATAGCCTAACTAGGAACTTCTTACCATTTTAACAGGGTAAAGAGAACACAGAAAAATCCCTGATGTAAATATAACAAAATTGAATTCGCTATTAATTTAGTCAAAGCGAATAAATTTAAAAGACAAAAAATGTGATCAATGAGGTATTTTAGAAAATCGATAAACAAATTATATAGTAATTATTAAGCACTGTATTTAAGTCGAAGGAAGCGATGTATAAACTATACAATATTTATTGCAATGTATTTAATGAATATATTCCGTGTTATTCTCTTATGATTGAAGAATGCCTTAATAAATTACTCGGTCGAATAAGCTTCCTGTACTTAGATTATATAGTCGTCTAGAGTATCTGCTTTATTTTACATTCCTTAATATTTAAGAAATAATACGTTTATAAATTTTAATACATACGGGCATGCCAGCGCTTCATTGATCGGTAGATCTTTCTTGTAAATATTCCTATCTCTTCTTGCGTACCTATTTGACAAATTTCTACATCAAACCATTTATAAACCCAAAAGAATTGTGTTTAATGTGATAGGTAGACATTTTTGTAGTTTGATAATAATACTGGTGCAATAACGATGTTTTGAAAGTTGACACAGATGATAAATACAATGATTGTAAATAAAGAATTGAGATAATTATTTTGTGTTATTATTGGTATTTTATTGTTTAATAATAAAAAGCAAACATGAAGCAAATTCTGTATTTTAAAACATTAAAATTTTGTACTAAATTATTTATTTTTTATTGAAAAATATCACAATTAATAGCCGTCATAAAAAATATATCATTAAACTAATATTTATTGTACTCTCAAACCCTAATCTATGTTACAAATATATATTATCGTGAGGTGGTTCGAAATAGGATCAGATTGAATGTTAGTATAGCCTAAAAATATAATACCATTTCTCAAAAAATTAAATAGGTAAGTCTAACGCTCTAAATAAATATAACGTTCTTAATTTAGGCGTGTGGTGATAAGCTGATGTGGGACTTTATAAATCTTCCAATATATTTTAAAGCTTTGAAGGTTCTGTTCGGTGATAGTCGTTGTCTGAGCAAATAATATCCGACACAATTGAAGACTACAAATATAACGCCAAGCATACTGATGTCGAACCAAAAAGAGACGTCTTTCATTCCCATCATAGCCATGAAATATCTAAAACAAAAAAAATTACAGATAAACTCGTACCTTTTCAGTTTCAATTTATTTTTGTAAAATCTTTGCAGATTTTGAAACTTACTCTATATATGAAAATATTTCAAAGTTATCAAAGTACACTGGAACCTAATAAACAATCAAGGGATAAACAACGATGATAATACTATTATAGCCAAAATATAGCATTCGGTTTTACAGATTTCCAGTTTCCTACTTCACGCCAGTCTGTATCGCACGAAAATAAATTTCCTATACTAACAATGATCTAAAAATTAGTACCTAGTAAAAAGTGTTCAATTAATAATCAATTTGTAATATAATAATCATAAATAATATTAAGAAAAAACAATTTAAATAAAATGTCACTGGAATAATAATAATAAATGGTATTCAATTGTCAGAAATTATAAATAGTCAAAAATAATAAAACAAATCGAAATATTTATTTAACAAAAAGGCACTAAAATGGTCCTTGCAATAATACAAATGTCCAGAAATCATTAATGGTAATGAGAATCCCCAAAAATTTACCTTATGAAATCTAAATTATAGTACTCCTCGCTAATCAGATGCTTCTTTAGCTGTTTTGTAAATAATCGCGGTTTCCTTTGATGCGTGCTTAATATTATATCATACCTTGGATGTTTGTATTCGCAGTATACAACTTCTGGCGGGCACTCCAAATCCTGCCTTCCATTTCCATATATCGCTACTACCAATCCTTCCAATCCATATCTCAAATAACTGAAATACATAGCTATTCTCCAGTGAAATGGTATAGCATCAGGTTCATCTGTGCCTATTCCATATACAGCTAGTAACATCAACGGAACAGACAAAGCAGGTCCAGTAAATACACTATTCTACAAAATAAAACAAATATTTACAACAAAAGATGAACACTAAAAATAATTCAAAATAGAAATACTTACGACAACGCTCAAAGACGACGAAACAACCACTCCCAGAGTTTCTGATATCAAACTGATCATTATACAAGTGGCGAAGAACATAAAGACTCTCTTTTCTTCAAATGGCTGACTCGTCAAAGCGTAGGACATGAATATGTAAATGCTTGTAAATACAATTTGATATGGTAGTCGAGATATGGTCAAAGCGGCGAAGTAGGGTTTCAAGCCGTACCATCTGTTGAAATATTCGCGTTTGACCAATTGCACCTCAGTTGGAACTGAAATTTGTAAAATTCTCAATGAAATATTAATATTTGGCGTTACTTTACCATATCAATTAAATAATTATTAAATTATTTATTCCTAAAAATAAATTTATTATCCTCAAACAACAAAAATGCTTATTAGGATCGATAGCAGCATTAGGCATTATAGAATCTTGGAGGCCGGTATAGTTATGTGGGTTAAGAATACTAACAGTAACAAATCTGAATTTACATAAATTATTCCTAGGTTATTTATTGATTTTAAACAGCAACATAATATCCACAAAATCTTGCTAGACATAAACACCACTTCTTCCTGCCTTTTTTTTTAAAAAGGGCTGTGTTTAAGCAAAGTTCCCAAATTACCCAGTATTTTTTATTACAACTTACATTCCAATAAAATAAAAGAAACATAAAATCAGGGGTGTTAAAAACACATTAGAATGATTCTTAATTTTAAATCCGTTTTACTTGTGTAGAACGGATTTAAAATTCTAGTATTTACCACTTCTAGGATTGTTCCTAGAGTTGGTAAGTTTCAGGGAATTTGAAAATTCACAAATTAAATAATCAATTACTTTTAGCTTATTGATATTTTTATTTTACTTTTTTATATATACGATTTTAATTAATATGAAACGTCTAAAGAAATGTTGTTTAAACGAATAATGCATACCTACAACGTATAATTTAAATTGCGCACAAAACTTTAAGGGGTGATTCTATCCGTTTATCCATACTTTAAAAAAAAATAGGTTTTTTATTGGATTAAAAAAAATAAAAAGATATTTTTGTGATCTATTAAACAGGTAGAATCACCCCTTATAGTTTTGTGTGCAATTTAAATTCCACGGTATATATTAATTTCCAATAAATTTGCGAATGTACGTACGACATTAAAAACAAAAAAATATTATTATAGATTTTTATGAAATCTGTATATTTAAATTATGGTTGAGTTTTTGATTTTTCAACAGTTTTATATTTTATTCAAATGATATATGGCTTAATATTTAAATTCTTTCAAATCGATATTGTTTTTATCTTGGAAATGTTTTGGTTGAATTTTAGACTAAATTTAATGAGGTATGAAATAATTTAGTTTACACTATGGATAAGATCATGGAACTGTAAATAATACTTTTTATGGGTCCATTTAAAGAGTAATAATAATAATAATAATATCATACTTTATAGTAATTATATATATTAGATACTTACATGCCAGTAGAACCGGTGACATTGGCACATACATTAATACAATGAGACAAGTGTAGCAATATCCGAAATTAAAAATAGTTTTTGATGCGTCATTTCCCATTTGCAAGAATAGAGTACCGATAATGAGACCCAGGAAAATATGAAGACCAATCTTCACCCAAAAATGTGCCTGCATAAAAAAAACATTCTCCATTAACATTACGAATATAAAGGCAATAAAATGGGATTAGCATACGAATAGGTTTAATATACAGGCAATAATATACGAATACTAGGCAATCAGAATGACTGCCAATATGTCAAAGACTAAATGTCATATAGTCGATCTTCTATTTGTGACCACACCTTATCAATACCATTATAATATATCTCTACGAGCCTCTAGAGCCATTACGTATCCACGATCTTTCGTTCCGATCAGCCTAGGATACCTTAGCAAAATTCTTCGCCATCGCTCTCATTTCTTCAGAGACTATTGCTTGTATCCACGCAGCGAGATTTTGGAAGCTTTCCCAACGAAAATAAGAACTCACTAGGCCAATCAATGTTTACACAGAAAAGACCTTGAACTTGCTAAAGTTTATGTACTACTAATTTTTAATATGTTGTTAGGACCTGTGACAATAGTAAGAGACCATGTTTGCAGCTTCTAAAGACCTGTACTAGCTGCGCAACGCTCGAAAGCAGCAAAAAAATCACCTTTTCCGGTTTTTGCGCAATGTAAGGCATACTTCCTAAAGTTCTCTTTCTTCTGGATACACGGTACTCGGCTGAGGTTTGAATTATAGCAAATTTATTCTAATTAAAAAGGGAAACAAGTTTATCTACAGGATGCATACTTCAGATGGTATAGAGCCAAAGCCGAAACAAGTGAGGACATTTCGCTGTTCTTTGGGTATTGAGCAGCTTGCACAGGTCTTTTGAAGCTGCAATCCTGGTGTATTACTATTGGCAAATGTCGTAACAACTTTCCTAAAAAGAATTAATGCCTGACCTTTCGCAAGGTGGATAAATTGACTGGACTACAACCTCAATAGCATGATTCAAGGCTCACCTCAAAACGACTATATAGCTAAGTCATAAACGAGTTCTGTTTGCTATATTATGTTATACATATATATATTAATTATCGATTCTTTTCATTATTGACTATGTTTAAACTATTTTTATTTTTTTGAGTTATTACGAAACAAAATTTTATTCTGAGCTAGCTAATATTTACTGTTGTTTACTTTCCCATTAAATTTTAATTATATTAGTAAAATGTTTTTTTTAAACTACCATATTTAACTTTTGGCAAGTACATAACCTAACTAGGATGGAAACGAAATTACCCGCGTGAAATTTGTAGCACCCGACGTTTCCAGGGTAGACTGAAAGAGCTGTCAATCCGTTGTTTTGCGGGTAGGCCGCATACCGCTGCCGCCACTGCGTAGGTTGTAACGGTGGTGGGGGGCCGGGCTCGCGACAACCGCGATAGTCTTCGATTTTATATAACCTAACTCATGTTGTATTATTATAATGTATGTTTTTTTTTCAAAATTATTGTTGAATGTTTATGTAATCATGTTGTAAAAATTAATATTGTACGCCTAAAAGGTAGGTTGTGAGGCATTGAATAAATTGTAAAACTCCATGTTATTACACCACAATCACAATAAAATAAATTGAATTGAATCTTCCCTTTTCTCTAGCTTTCATCTCCCAAAATTCATATCTTTCTTTCGACATTAATACCAAGTATTAGTCGTAATACGCTATGTTTATTTTTTTTATTATCCTATTATTTTTGTATAAATACTCTTTATTCGACACGTTTATGTATCACTGCATAGTTTAGATATTGCTCGTCAATAAGTTCACCATTTTTAAGGGAAAATAGAGTTGTTTATTATTATAACGATCTATTCTGATCTATTACTATATAATCTTCTACCTATTCTAAATAATTAACATTTTATTCTATTATATTTTTAAGAAATATACTTATTCTAAATAAAATATTACTCACCGAGTTTCTCCAATTCTGCAGCATCATTCTGTATAACAGTATTCGAAATTGCTCCCATCCGCTGCTCCTATACTTATACTGGTGCGTCTTTAAAATTTCTGGGCTACTTAGTTCTGATATTTCGTAATCGTCTGCGATGTCCCGTTCGAACTGTTCCGTTTTAGGCTTTGTTTCCTTATTCAGGTTTTTGAATTCTGCTGGTTCCCAGTGTGAGCAACGTCCGTTCTCCATCATTTGCACCATCTTCTCTAGATAGTCGCCATATTCGCCGTTAGACACTTCGACCACTGAAATGGATAATATATATATTTTAAATGAATAATTTCTTCTACACTCTTTCATTCCTCTTTACAATTTTCAAAAACGTTTTTGTAACTAGTGACTGATTTATACTAAGATTATTGTCCACAATATGATAAAATGTTGTACAATGTACCTAAAGAAATTCTCTCTAAAAATATAGAGAGAAAGCAATTTGGACATAAAACCAAATTTAAATGTTTCTCTTATTTTGACTTTACTTCCCTATTTGCAGATTCTACTAGGTATCTCGTGAAAACTGATAGCAATTTTTTCCTAGTTTCAAATTGTGAGGTTTATTGTTATATGCTTATATGTTTAAGAATCTCTACATCGTAAATTTAATTGGCAATTATTTATGAATACTTTATTGATTTTGTTTTTTTTTCAGATGTTTTGCCATTTATTATTTTGTCACGTCGTATTTTATTGAAGTTAAATAAATTTAAAGAACTATTTGAGTTTGTGTTTTAATCTCAATTGCGCTTCTTTGTGAACTACATACTTCTGCGTGATCTTTGAAACTCTTGGTAATTAGTTTATGTGAACTAGACAGGGCAATACGATATAGCGGAATGTGAAATAAACCGATGTCTTATTTTCCACATTAATACCAACCACCAAAAATAAAGTAGTCTAATCTAAGGGCGCACGAAATTTGTTCAACTTTTTGGGATGGCTATAAGTTCAACGGGTAATTTTGGTGTGGTAAAATCGACGATTGTTGATTTCTTATTTCTCTCTAACAAATTGATCTGTCTCGTTCCCTTAAACTAATTTCCAATTTTAGTTCACGAAGAAACGGAATCGGGCCCAATGGCTGCAGTTGAAAAAAAATAAATAAATAAAATGGCATACAATATACAGGCTTCAAGTACTAAAGAGCTACAGATAGATTTCTAAATTAATTAAAGAATACCATGGGTCACATAAAAACGTATCATTTGAAAACATAATATAATTTACATGATTGAAGGGACAATGAGCAAATATCAACTTTATGGAGAGCACAGGTGGAGAGAAACCAACTTAAGGCAGGCCGAAATGACCATCCAAATTAAAATTAACAAATTGCTTCCTGACGATCTCCTGAAATAACATGAGAAAAATGGTAAGACTACTTAATGGACACTACCTGGTTAACAAATATAAACACAGACTAGGGATAGTCGATGACCCCGTTTGCAGCGATTGCGGAATAGAAGATAAGTCGACTGAGCTTGTAAGTAATTTCATTTATGATAGAGAGTGTAATTTCTTGTAAATAATTTCATTTATGATATTAGACTGCTCAGTGTTATAATACGTTTTGTCAACCTTTCTGCGCTGGCGATATTCAGAAGGTGCTGTTAGCATTGTCCTGCGAAACTAATATCAGTTTATTTGACTATATAGATGACCAATAACATCGATAATATTTATTTTTTTATAACGGACTGATTGATCTTAAAACCCATTATTTAAACAATGTTAACAAACAATAACATTAAATTATTAATGCCATCTATGGCATTTTAATACAGGCTGTCTTTGTGTTAATACAGGAATTTTATGTAGAGATTAGAAGACATCTATTAGTCTATTTGAACTTAAATCGCGTATTTTATCATCTTTCTATAAATAATATTTAAATAGTAAGGGCTATGATTTAAAAAATAGTTTTTTGTCATATTAATATTTTGGAATGTTTAGAATGCCATATACTGGGCGACTGTACAAAGAGCAGATTAATCAATGTTTGGAACTGTGAGCGCCATCTTCACGTTGCATTTCGTAGTAAAATCCTAGCTGCCTAAACGTAGTAAGGCATTGAACAACCTAATGTCCCATAGTAATTGTCCCGGTTTTGGTTGTCAGAAGAGAGAAAAGATGAGGACGTTATGGCTGATATGTGTGGCTTTCGTGGATTTTGCGCTGGTCTCTCAGGTGAGCTGATTGCAAGATTTATAGTATGTACTAGTGGTTAATAGATATATAGGTGAGTGTAAGATACAATGACCCTAAAATTAGTCCTGACTGGAATTGGGTCTGAGTAAAATTAGGACTCTAAAAATAATTTCTCTTGTGGTTTGTTTCCGTTATTGTTATATGCAGATACGCATTCTCTAAATCATTAACTTTATCAACGAGATTTTTATGATCGTTATCAACTACAGTACACTTACCAAAATCCGCTGGATTGTAATGCAGAGGACACGGCAGCTGAAGCTCCTTTAGAAATGGCACTACGTTGTTGGAAGCTCCTTGATATGTGCATTGACCAGCTGCCACAATATAGACGTGGTCGAACATAGCAAAAATACGAGCTGATGGCACATGTACACTGCAGACCACCGTTCTTCCACCATGAGCGATTTGACGTAAGAGAGCGACGCATTGGGAGGAAGAAAGATCATCAAGCCCCCTACACAATAAAGAAATAAAATTATATGTAAAATACGTACAATTATTAACAATTATTTATTGTTCAATGAATTATGAATGGAGACCTAAGACAGCAGATATGCCATTTATTGTATTTACAATTATAAATATGCCTTTATTTTTGTTCCTGGAATTATTGCATTTTTTGGAAAATCGCGACTAAATTCTCAGTGGTAGAATTGGCAAAACCCTCGAATACGGCTTTCTTTATCCTCTTAGAAGATAAAATAATCTAACATTCACGTTTATAATATAATTTATATATAAGATTAATTACCTAAAATTTTAACACCTATTTCAATTGTTAGAGGCAAAATTTATCAAATCCTCCAAAAAGTATACTTTAATTCTCTGAATTGAGAATTTTACCCCAATTTCCGATTTCTAATGACGGATTTAAATAAGCCCACTGTCGTTTTACCCTCTTAAATGGTGGAATTTTGCACATCCCTCGAATACGTATTTCTTTATTTCGTCACGCCTGTCATTCCTTTAAATTGCAAATCCCCTTCTTAAACCGTTTCGGAGATACCATGTTCGACTGACTAAAAGTTCAACTCCTGTTTAGGCCGCCTTATCGCTCACTTACATATTAGGCTAAGATATATGAAATCGAAGACTATCGCGGTTGTTTGACATTATAAATAAGATAAAAACGATTTTACCGCGTGAAGTTTGTAACACCCGACGTTTCGGCGGTGTTGCAATTGCCGCTATCCTGGGTAGACTCCTACCCTGGACAACGGCGGTTGCAACATTGCCGAATCGTCGGGTGTTACAAACTTCACGCGGTAAATTCGTTGGTATCATGTTCCAAATTTGAAGGGGTGTTGGCTGTAGCTTGATAGATGAGCTAGTCAGTCAGTCGGTGAATCAGTGTGGAGATTGCCTTTTATATATATAAATACTAGCTGACCCGTGCCCACTTCGTTGGGCGGTAAAACTTTTTACCTGTGATTATGAGAGTGGTTCGGTTAGTACTGAGCGCTATGATTTATTTCCTGACTGCCAAAAGAAGGGTTATACGAGTATTTTTACTGAATATGTATGTATGTATTTGCATGCCAATTTGACTATAATACCGTTATTTGTGAGTGTCTTCTTGTGAGTGTCTTATTTGTGAGCGTATTATCTCTTTAACTATTTATGCAGTAAAAGCGAAATTATATGCAGTAAAAGGGAAAAATCTTCTGTTTTAAACAATCGAGACGATAAATGTACTTATTTTGATAAGAATTTATAATTGTTGATAATATGACCAATAAACATGACCTAACGATTTAAATTATTTTTTAAATATGAAATACTACTTTTTGTGACTTGAATATAAAAGTTAGATATATGCTGTCGCTGACTGTTTTGTAGGCATTATTAAGCTCTACAACTTTTTTCTAGAACTTAATCATATATCTCTCATCGTTAAGGCAGCGTTAGTTAGAAACGTTTTCGTTCGACCGCTTATTCTCCGACTTACTTTGTAAATCCGACTACCACGAAAAAGGTTTTTCATTTTTCGGATTAATATATGCCTATGACACTCACAAATAACGTAGCTTTCTATTGGTAAAAGAATTTTCAAAATCGGTTCAGTAGATCCAGAGATTACTTCCTACAACGTCACAAACTTTACCTCTTTATAATATTAGTATAGATAAAATCTATCTATTAGAATACTTATTAAAAG
Source organism: Micropterix aruncella (assembly GCA_944548615.1). Taxonomy (NCBI): domain Eukaryota; kingdom Metazoa; phylum Arthropoda; class Insecta; order Lepidoptera; family Micropterigidae; genus Micropterix; species Micropterix aruncella. Next base: position 8,659,384 of record OX155953.1, on the reverse strand, counting down.
TGGTTTTCCGAGAGGAGAAAGCTTTCTTGTCTGAAGCAAACCAGTCGATGTCATAAAATTCCGGTTATATGTGTCTGGCAGGCGTGTCATTGTGAAGTTGGTAAGGTGGTTAGTATTGCAACTAAGTAAGTGTAAAGTATGACGTTATCGCGTGATTGTATAATAGATGGCAATCGCAAGGAAATGCGTTCCGTTCCGATCCATATATCGTAAAGAATACCGTATAGGAAATAGTCAATAATCAAAATCATTTTATTCAGTAAAATTTTACATCTTACAATTAATAACCTTATTAAACGGTCAACTCAAAATAGCTGAATTCGTCAAAAAGAGAAAATCAACAAAGAACTATGCGCGTTCGTGTAGTGGTGATGAGTGGATACGTACCGCTGAATCCCGAGAGGAATGGCATTTATGATCTCGAAGTTGAGTCGGCCTTTTCGACCCACTCTCCCGACTGCCATCATAGATGGGTGACCTCACAAATCGTGACCGGTTTAGTGACAATATCAGATAATCCTTTTATGACTATTGCAGCAAGATCTGCATTCCTAATTCATTTGGTTGGAAATCAATTGAAGGTACAGTGCTAAATATTATCACGACAAAAAACTTACGAAAAACTTATGAAAAAAAAAAACTTATGAAATGAAACTTATGAAAGAAAAGTATTTTAGTGTAGAACCCAAGCTGCAGACATCATAGATGAAGGACTTAACCCTAGATAGATAATCATAATGTGATGTACATAAAATATAATCATGCGTACAATTGACGCATGATTATCATTAATTTGTGTTAAGTGTTTCCTTATCAATAATATGAAAAAATACAATGGGTGTTATATACAAATTACACAATATATGCAATATTTATGTACTTTACTTATGTATATTTATTATATAAAAAAGGAACCAAAACCATAAACTTCTTTAAAATTTAACAAATATACATTTTTTTGTTGTTTGTTTCTACTCTTTATTGTGAAATAACAATAGGCGGATTTATTGCCATATGACACTCTCTTACAACCAACCGTACTATGACGTCTTTATATGTATGTGTGGGTGTAACATGTGTGTCTTGTTATTGCATTCGATCGACAGAATTGAAAATGCAATTCCGTTAATTTTATCCCAACGGAAATGGTGACCCAGCCGGGAATCGAATCCGGGACCTACAATGTAAGATCAGGCGACCTAACTACTTTGCCACCGGGCCGTGATATTTAGGCATGAGTATTATGTGAATAAGAATAGGAATAATGAATTTATTACATACGAATCAGTTGAATTCTTTTAAATCAGTCTTAAACAGCTTTGGCATATATCCATATCTCTCGACATAAAAACGTTTTCGCATTTACGGCAATATTTAAAAATCGGTGGCACTTACGTACCTCTATGACATGTCACCTAGCTGTACCTAGGTCTAAGGGGCTCTATAGACGATCAAGCATGCTTGACAAGCTTCGCATCGCGGGCAGAGAGGGGATCGTAAACCGCAAGAAATATGCAAATGATATTTTGTAATATTTAATAAAAATGCCTAATTATGTAGTTTATACCAGGGAGTCACGTTAATTAGACGTAATTGATTGATGAATAATTGACTCCCTGGTACACAATTAGGCATTTTTCGTATATTTTTTTTTAATGCATATTTTCTGCGGTTTACGATCCCCTCCCAGCCCGGGACGGGATGCTTGACAAGCATACTTGATCGTCTAGAGAGCCCTTAATAGGGCGCGTGATTAGCTGCGTATTTGGAAAGAGACAGCAATACTTTGCTCGCGATTGAGTAAATTTCACGCAGACTATCTTTCTAGGGTTAAGGCATTGACGGATTGGGCACCACGTCTATTCGTAAAAGCAGCAGGTCCACGGTCGCCAAAGTAACAGGGAGAAATGTCACCTGAATATGAAAGAAAAACTTACGTGGTAGGTTCATCGAGGAAGATGACCGGCGGATTATTCACGAGTTCCAGGGCAATAGAAAGCCTCTTTCTTTCTCCTCCTGACAATTTGGTAGTCGTTGTGTCCTTCGATTTGGTCAGTCTCAATAGTTCCAAGATCTCGCTAACCTAAACAAAAAATTAAAAAATTAAAAAATTATGCATGCCTAATATTACCATTGATTATATAGAGTATAGATTTATCAGTGCAGTACCAGGATTTGGCAGCTAGGATATTACTACCAAACACAACATGCAGATGGCACACATATACCGAAAATTAATATTCTCTTATGTTCAATATGGCGGCGTTCGTGATGTCGCTCTAAACACGCCTATACGGTATTATCCTGTCTCGAATTAAAATATTAATATAAAAACAGGCGAATTATTAAATTACAAATCATATTAATTACATGATGAGGTGATTTTTTTCTTTGGTATACAAGTTTCAATACATAATACTTAATTACACAGTTTAACCTTCAGATAGACTAATAGATGACATTCTATGAAATCGAAGACTATCGCGGTTGTTTGACATTATAAATAGGATAGAAAACGAATTTACCGCGTGAAATTTGTAGGACCCGACGTTTCGGTGACGTTGCAGCCGCCGTTGTCAAGGGTAACAGTTTACCCTTGACAACGGCGGCTGCAACGTCACCGAAACGTCGGGTCCTACAAATTTCACGCGGTAAATTCGTTTTCTATCCTATTTATAAGATGGCATTCTATCCCTCCGTATATTTTCTATGATGTATTCAGCCTATGCAAAAATTGCGATAATAGGCTCTAATAATTTTATGTTAATATTGTTATCTTTGGTTAAATTACTGGGTTTTTATAATCAATCGGTCCTATATAAAAAAAAAGCATTATCAAGGTTATTATAGATGGCCATATAAATTGCTATTCGTTTCGCCGTCAATGCTATCAGCGCCACTTGAATTTCTCCGGCGCAGAAGGGTTTCCAAAATGTACTATGTAGTTAAATACCAATTAGTTACCACATATAACCGATGATATTACTCAATTCGTCTGCAGAATCTCGAAACTTATTTTTCATTAATACCTATATTATTTATTGTAAAAATATAATTATATTATTTATTTTATATTAAAAACAAAAGAACCCAAAAGAGCCCCTTCTGAATTTCTAACAACTTTTTAAAAAGTCGGCTGCCATCCTAGTATTTCACTATATTTCCAATCCTATAAATCACAGTTACCATGTACTATCTCCAATGAATAATACCAATACTCACGATGGTTTTTAAGCCAAATTACTATGCGATTACTTTGTTCGTTTTCTCACGGCAACATAGAATCGGCCTACTTTATTTTAGACACGCTCCAAATCGTGCGAGATAGAAAGATAGCCAGCCAACAATTTGGAAATCTAGTGTTTTCTTTCAATTTAGGTAATTGGTTTCACTGCAACGAACGTTAACGTGCCTTAGCTCATAAGTGCCTAAGAGATCGGCAACATTTTGCTACTTTTCCTTAAGCATTATAGTGCAGTCACTTTAGCAAAAAACAGGGGTAAATCTCGGAATGAGAGATAATAAGCTGGACACTCGTATACACCGTTATTTCGGCATTCTATAAGTTGTCTCAAAAGTCTCATAAAATCTCGTGTCTGCGTCGAAAGTTATTCAAGGTCAAAGGTAACCAAAATTGGTTTTTCGCGATTATCTAGGTTTCTATAGCTCCAATGATGTTAACATCTGTGATAAAAATGTAGAGCATACGATTTGCGAGCAATTTTGTATGAAACATTTTTTCATGCGCTCAACCATTTTTGAGATGCGGCGATGAGGACGGAGGGCGGAGAGGACGCAGCGCTCAGCCATACATAGTGTAATGCAATTATATACTGTAATGAAACCCTAATTTGACTAGACTATTAACACAGTTAGAGATATGGAAAATAATAGCCCGGCTGGCTGGCCTGGATATTGATGTTTGGAATCAAAGGCCAATTTCTGCATCGACTTAAGAAAAAAAGAAGTCATTTTGGTATGACACAGACGTTTCCAATCGCAGCTGGAACACTTTACCGTATAAGGGTAACGATTTATATTATTTTTAATTTTTTACTTCCCCGGCCCATTAACGAGAAGGGAAAGTCTTGTTAAAGCGCAATTTTTTCTTCAAAATTAGGACGGAAATATTCATTTTGAGCGCACAATTAAGAACATTTCCAGATAGAAGACTGTCTGCGTGTCTGTGTGTATATGTATATTCCTCCAAGTATGATTAAGCTGAAATTTGGCTGAGGTTTGATTATGGCAAGATTGAAAATGTTTTCATTTTTATTTCTGGGACTTTTCTAAGGTCTTCATGAGCCTTGTAACACTGCTGATCTATTGTGTTCGCCACCTGCTATAATTCTGCGCTAAGCCTCGTGTCATTTAAGAACCGCAACAGGCTTTTGGCGCCAGATTGCTTTACCTCCTCAGGTTGGAGGTAATGACCACCCAAGTGGGTGTATCTTTTACGCATCGGCGGGCCACACTCACACATGCGGTGCAGGGGAGTTTCCTCTGCCTCTCGGCAGAACCTGCACATTTTCGTGTCCCGGAGCTTAGGGTTGTACATGTGTTCGGGAGCTAACGGGCCCATGATGAGGTGGCCACGATGACCCATGTGTTCAGGGTCGGTCACACTCACGGGTCAACACCCATCCGATGGCCTCCACGCATAGGGTGCGAACCTGGGTAGGACACTGGGTCAACCAGTCTCCCCTGGGAATTAAACCTCTGGCGCTCCTGGACGGTCTGCGCACCGAGCGGCGCAAACCAATCGATTGTGCTCTCCGACTAACAGTCGGGGGAGTCTGGGAACTGTATTGTTTCCTATAGAGCGGGGGTGGTTGCCTACCTTACGGCGACTGCTCTTGAAATGACCATTGGCCATCCGATCCCGGTTCAGAGTCGGGCAAAGGACGCCTTGGTCCGCGATAGATTCGGTGCACACCGTTTCACCGCTTCGTAAGGGAGAGGACCGCCCAAGCGACCTCGAACTCGGAACCAATCGAGAGACCGGAGAAATCTGGTCACAATTGGAAGCAAGGGCGCGAGGGTCGGCCCGCCATGTAACACTGGCTATCTCGCGGTAAGGCGTTGGCTTCTTGCGGGTTGTGACGTAGCTGGACGTTGGATTTGTTCTGTCCAAAGTCTTCTACGTTCACTGCAGGGCGACAGAACGAGAAAATCGTTAAAACGTCCTGTGGTGACGGGCTCGCCCGTTGTAGTTGACACCGCAAGTTGTACATGTGTTCATTCAGGCCACAATGCCCCGTGAGCCTAATAAGTATGCGTAGATTGTTCCAAATTAGCGATAAGGCGTCACGGGCAGTCTTACGGTAGTAAGCCTTAATTAGTGCTTTTGAATGATTCAAACCTGGCGTGTTATTCCAGTAGATGACGGATTATTCTAATCATATTTTTTGAGCATTAGGTTTGCAAGGTTTTTTAGTACGCCACAGCAAGGTTCAGGGCCTTATAACGTTCCCTTTGCTCTTGTCTTAGTAAACGTTGCTGTTAAAGTCGGCCCCCCAGGCGCACTAGTCATATTTAAATCTCGAAATATTGGAGTTTAGACTTGAAATTTGGTACACAGTTGCTTTGTTGGGCAGCAATCACATTTATTTTTCGTCGGTCAGTATATTTGCTTAAATGATTGAATCGAATGTGTTAATTGCGTTGTATACTCAATATTGACTCTCATCGCCTACTATCTCTTTTAGTTAGATTAATCTCCTTTTCGAAAGTATATCAACCTCAAAATCCTTCCATAAGCCCTTGGCTACTTGCCGGGAATATTTGTGGTGACACAACCGATTTTTTATAATTCAAGTTTTAAAAACAATACAAACAATAGTGTCATGACAGAGATTTACGTAAAAAATATAAATTAGGCTTTTAAATTGGATATTCGACACCGATGAGTAGAGTATAATATATAATTTTAAAAAAAACAAGGAATAACGAAAGAAAAATTCCAATTATTTAACAAGGGAGATTGCAATCAAAATAAACTATAAGTATAACTAGAGGTCCTACGTGTTGTACTGATACAAAGACTAGAGATCCTACGTGTCGTACTAATAATAGTCATTAAAAAAGGAACCAAAAGCTAAAATAAAACGAATGAGAAGATGAGCACTGCTAACCAAGTGGAGAGGCCTCGCTTTGAAGGCAGTGTTTAATGCAGCGCTTGAACCGCAATATGTCCATGAACAGGTTAATGTCGGTGAAAACCTCGCCATTGGTCGCACATCCTGAGGAATGGTACCATAAGGCCAGAATTGGAGTCCGGTTTGCCAGGTGAAAGAGCGATTTTGAACGGGAATTTCCTTGCGGAACACTTAAAATCGTGACGTTCTCGCAGCAATCATGAAAGTGCATCCTTCCATTTCTTAAGGGCGCGCGCGCGCGGCAACCGTATCGGATTGCCGTATCACGATGGACATGCTTTTTAACAAAGCGATTTTTGAATAGGACTGGAAAATCTAAAATTTCCTGAGAGTTTTTGTTATAAAAATGTATGCATTGTCCCAAGAAGTTCCGACTTTTCTAGTTGAAACCCCTAGGTTTCGATACTATTTTCTAAAGCGATAGCTTATTCTTCTTCTAGCATCCCCGTTGAGCCACATTTACAAAACTAAATTGACAAGCAACGAGGAGCACATTAATGATTTTAAACAGTATCCACTCTCTTCATCTTACACTGAGGATTTTTTTTACGTGGGCTCCAAAGGATCTCCCTAATTACAATAATGGCCAAGCAAGGACCTAATTTCGTAAAGACACTAAGCCATGTTTCATAATTATTGCGGTGTTCGTGTTACGGCAGCATGGCGCCGCACTATATGTAGATGGACGCTCTATAAACGCCTATACGCCATCCTATCTCGAAATTAAATAATATTATAATACCAAATATTTTTTTTTAAATCATGGCTCTTTTAAATCATTATTCAAATGTTGTTTGCATAAAGATGACAACTTATAATATGGTATACATGTTTTGTTATGGTACAAATGTAATAATTACGCACTTTATCGTTCAGATGGCTAATAGAAGGCATTCCATCTCTCCCTGTTATATCTGTGATGTAATAAGCCTATATAACAATGCTATAGATGGCTCTAATAATTAAATGTTATTATTGGTATAAATGCTTAAATTATTTGGTTTTTATAATCCACAAGTCTTTTATAAAAAATATTCCTTATTGTCAATGTTATTATAGATGGCCAAAAAAATGCTATTACACTCGCCGGGCAATTCTATCAGCGCCACCTGCATGTCGCCGGCGCAACAGGGTTGCCAAAACGCACTATGACGTTGAGGGAGCTAATGGGCCCTGTTGCAGTTTGGCCACTAAGACCCAGTCGTACAGAGTCGGCCAAACGCACGGGTCAACACCCATCCGGCGGCCTCCACGCAGAAGTGCTAGCCAGGGTAGGACGCTGGCCTGCGGGACAGTCTTCCCTCGGGCGCTCCTGGACGGTTTGCGCACCATGCGGCGTCAGCCAATCGATTGTGCATTCCGACTAACAGCCGGGGGATTCTGGAAACAGTAATGTTTCCTATAGAGCGGGGTAAGTTGTTAACCTTACGGCAACTGCTCTTGAAACGACCACTCGGCCACCCGATCGCGGGTGAACACTGAACAGCCGTGCAAAGGATGCTGTGGTCCGCGATAGATTCGGTTGACACCGTATCACCGCTGCGTAAAGGAGAGGACCGCGCGAGCGACTTCTATCCTGTAACCAGTCAGGAGGTAGGAGGTATCCCGAAGTTTCATTCCAGACGGAGATTTCGTTCCAATCTGGTAGTCAGGGGGCGAGGCTGCCCGCTAGATACCTTTCCCGGCATCGCCGTAAGGCGTTAGCCTCTGACGGGCGAGTGGCGTAACTAGAAGGTGGATTGTTTTTCGTCCCAACTCATCTCACGGTAAACAGAACGATCCGATATCGTTAAAAATTCATCAGGTGACGGGTTCGCCTGTTGTAGTTTACAGCCTTAGTTATGGCGTTGAGCATTCTAATACTCTCTCTTATAATACCTGCCATATTATTATAAGAGTTAGTTCTTATAATAAATGCCAGAATGTAGCCGAGTCTATAACGATTGATGAGGGGTTATTATCGCATATTATATAAATATGTACCGTCTAGACCAGTGATTCCCAAAGTGGTCCATGTGGACCCCCAGGGGTCCACAGTAGACTTGACAGGGGTTTACGTTGGAGTGAAAAAAATGGGGGTTCATAAGTTGTAAGTGGGGGTCCACGAAAATGTATCTGGTTTCGATGGTAAAAAACGAAAATGTTGGCTTGACGTTATCTATCAAGGTTTATTTAGCATAAATTTCTTTTTTTTTTTAAACTCAGTGACTGTTACTTGTAAAAACTTGCATATTTGATATGCAGTACAGGTTTGGAACTCAGCCGCGACGCAAATTTCGATCGTTAGATCTAATCTTCACATTTTTTGACGAGTTTTGGGAATATGGTAGAAATGTAGCGGCGGGGGGGGGGGGGGGTCTACCGAAAACAGTAAAATTTTGAGAGTGGTCTACAAGAAAAAAATGTTTGGGAACCTCTGGTCTAGACACTAGGCTATACTTTACACTTCGAGGTATAATAGAATGCACGTACCATATAATAGTCTCGTCTGGAGACTAGACATTACATCCCGCAGTAACGTCATTAATACGTGCGTTTCCACATACATTACAATGCGGGGGGATCCAGTACAATAGTTTTACTCATCATCATCATAATCATCATCATCATCATCATTTATTCATTCCATAAAAGCATTTCACTATACTGAGGAACATGTCAAATTTTACAATCATAATTTACCGGATGAAAAAACCGCTTTGATTTATTGAAAGGAAAAAAAAATAATTGTAATCCGAGGTGATTACTTAAAAAATAGTAAAATTTACAAAATAATCAATAATCGAACAATAAATAATAATCAACACAATAAAGAAGAAAAATTCTGAAACATGCGTACTTAAAAACAATGTCAATAAAATCTAAAACTTAGTGCGAAAGTATAGTAGTAGTATAGTCATAATATGGTTATTTATAATCAAGCAATTGTGGACGCAATATAATAAAAGTCGTCCAGTTTGTAAAGGGCATGTTTGACTAACTGATTTTTCAAGCAGATTTTATATGCTGCCATCTCAAGTCTTCTCGTCGATGACGGCAAAGCATTGAACAATTTAAAACTAATATATAAAAATGTTTTTTGATATTTAGTCAAGCGTCCTTTAGGCAATAACACATTGTTTTTAAGTCGCGTATTATAACTATGTCGAGTGGAGTAAAGCTCGCAATTTAAAAGATTCCCTTTGGCGTATAAAAGGCACTGATATATGTACATGGACGACATGGTAAGGATACCAGCTTTAATAAAAAAGGGGCGCAATGTGTTTCTCTGCTTACACCAAAAATTGTCCTAAGGGCTTGCTTTTGTAGCACAAAAACTCGATGGATATCGGTTGCATTACCCCATAGTAGTATCGCATAAGACATCTTTGAATGGAAGCAGGAGTGATACACACTGATCGCTGCATGTTGGCCAGCCTGAAATTTCACCTTTCTTATAGCATAGCTTTTTGGACACGTGTCCAATAGCATTACGTCTAATCAAAAAATTGACAATTTGAGGACTTACGTAAACATTACGTATTATACCGATTTACGAGTGCAGCTAAATTAGTCTAACAATTTCCGCTTTACCATTACGACGTGTAAAATTATTTTTCTCCATGTTCATATTACATTCTGACTTCCAGAAATTTGCTTACCTATCAATCTCATATAGAGAATAATTTCAATTTCTGATTTTTAATATATACATCTCAGTGATCCGCTTTGGCGGTATCCAAAAAATATCGCTCTGGTAAGAAATATCAATCAAGCGTTAGAGATACTATCTATTAGTCATACTATTTCTTAATGTAGATTCACACACTGTGTGAGAGACAAATCAGTAATTTTATGATCCTACTCAAACCAGTTCTTCATTCACGTCTTCTACGTAAAACCCTCTTTTCTCAATGCCCATCGCCAAGCGCAAAGACGCAACACAAGATACTGTGAACGGTACAATTTTCAAAAATTCGCGCGCATAGAACCCGCCATCCCACCACCGCTATAATCTGCGAACAATCGATAGCTCTTAAGTCTACCCTGGGCAACGGTGGTTGCAACATCGCCGAAACGTCTATTTATAATTTTAATATTTATTCCCGTACTCATTTATATTTTACTTTTCTCTAATTAGCATTTCTTAGCAAGCCGGTTTTGTTAGCAGAGGAAGTCGTATTTTCAGTGTTTGCAGTAAGATTCAGTCCTTGTTTCGCCCGATGTCGTTAAAAATGTATTCGTTTTCGGATGTTAAATAAAAAATATTGACATAATATTATTTATTATAATAAATTGACGTTTCTCATCCCTCTACCCTTTTAACCAAAATATAAATAAAATTTTAAACGAAATATTATCAAAATATAAATTTACGCTAGTGCAGATTGTAAATAATTAGGGTACTATAGCTTTTAATGCAAAAAAGTAATCTAAACGCGTAAACCGACCGCCGAAAAGCTGGTCCTGAATACTAATGTAATTATCTGTGTGTTTTGGGGTAGATTTGAGGTCACCAGAACCAGAGTGGCCCAAATGCAAAATCATTTTTGTGGATATGGGACAAAATAGTTAAATGCAATTCTTAAGTGAACATAGCAAAAAAAATTGTATGGCACATAGTTTTTATTTTGATGATTTCTTGAAGATAATAATTTGGGGCGACTCTGGAATAATGATTTTTTACATGTATTTTTGCTATAAACTCAAAATCACCAAAATGTCACTTGTACCATTCTGGTTCTGGTGGCCTCATTTATAATGTAGATTAAAAGAGCACTGGGCAAACAATGAAATGTCAATTTATTTGATGCAATGCCCGATTTAAAATACCATAGACGAGATTTATTTCTTCGATCTAGTTTTAAGCTATCCTAAATGCCAAACAGATAAAATGGAATTAGAAGACTTTAAAGGTTTGAACAATTTTCGACAGAGTTTAAAAATCAATTAAAGATTTCATTTAGGACAGTAAGGAAATGGACATAATTTTACATGAATAACTATATTTTTGACAAAAGGTAGGCACAATATAAGACTACCCTGTCTATCTTTGGAATTATTCAAAAGGGATCCAAATTACGTTGGAATGGTGTGTAACAATAAACTGCCTGAAAATATTACAATTATATGTTGAAACGGAAAAAAAGCCCAGTTTAAATCGAAATCAACAAATTTTAATTCTACCTTGAATTTATTTATTTAACTTGACATTATTTCTACCATTTTATTGATTATTATATCATTATTGTTATTTCAAATTGCCTCCGATAACCTTTTGTATTTCTTATATGTAGGACCATTTAATATTATATTTCATGACAACTCAAACTGTAGTTTTAAGTATACTAATACATCAATTATTTTTTTTTTTTTTTATGGTTTAATACTTTATTCATTTCATTTTTGTACATTTAGCCCCATTGTTATCAATGTTATAAGTAACTCGGAAAAATTGAACACCGAAATGCAGCTAATGCTCATTGCCCACCTAACTAGGACTAAACTGTCCCGTATCTAGGCGGGTCAGAGTAATTAAAAGAGTAATTAAAATTGTGTGGTGAGTCTCTTAAGAAACATGTAGTATCCATTTTGAAGTTATTTTAACACTAAGCGGCTATATAAAGTATTGTGTCTAAACAACTACGTAAAAGTTTTTGAAGACAATAAATGATTTGATTTGATTTGGACAGAATCTCCAAAAAGTACCTATTAACTGATTTGTAAACAATCTTATATGCATTGAAAAGTTTTGTACACGTAGTAAAAAAAGATTTACAATTTGAGGTGAAAGTGCTAATAACCGATCACCTGCCACTAGCTTGTTTTGACCTCCTATAACCAATATTAAATGAAATAGTTCCTCACAGCAACTAGTTTCTTCTGTCTAGTCAGATCATTCCCTAATTTTAGATCTGCTGCTATCATCATCGACTCGTGGACCGTGATCATCGGTTGAAGCAAGTCTTCTTGCATGATGTAACGGCTCAGTTTACGAAACTGTCGCAGATCTCGAGGTTGGCTATTTGTACTTATCAGTCCAGTGGCACCAACGCATCTGCAAAATAAAGAATTACACATGTATTGCTTAAATTATTATTTATCGTTGATTTCACGTGTCGCAGAGTTTCAATTTCGGTAATTATGTCATTTCATTTAGCAAAGGTAAAATGTGTATATTATGACATAATTGTCATAACTCTTGAAATTTATACTATGTATTATTAGAAGTATTAGATTTACTTTATTTCATTTTCTTACTTTTTCTTTTTCTCAGTAATAGTACTTTAATAAGTGTGCGCATAATATAAAACGTACAAGTGACCTAGTCGAGTCTACCTTAATACGGGCTTCGGCCTAGTTAGGCAGACTTTGTGAATAATGTTTTTGGAAAATTACTTACGAAAATAAATTTATTCATATTCTTATTTATTTATTTTTTTTTTTTATTTATTTATTTATTTTTGTTTATTCAGTTATTACTAATCAACATAACAGTAAAACCAATGCATTGAAAAGTAAAATTAATAAAGATATTACCATAACTATACAAATAGAATGATACGTATAATACTAGCTATCATGTAAAAATAAATAATTAATAGCTTGCAATTTAAACAAGTGAGGGTTGGCGGTAAAAATATCGAAATCTGGTGCCATCGAGTGAATTTCATTTAAGCGCCGCAAAGCACGCGCCAACAAGTTCCACCTCGTAAGGTTAGTGCGCGAGAACGGCTCCGCGAAAAGATGGTGCGATCGAGTACGGAGATAATTATTTGGTATGAATAGATCCACCTTTGCTAGTAAGCTAGGGTTATCAGTTTTACCACGAATTAGATTGAAAACATAGGACATGGTCAGCATTTCTCTTCTGAGACAGAGAGAATTATAGCCAACCATGCCTGTGATAAATGCAGTCGGATACAAAAATGGATAATATCCGTACTGCTTGAAGTACAGAAATCTCAAAAAACACTTCTGTACCTTTTCCAGCATGAGGGTATAAGTATCTTCATGTGGATTCCAAATAGGTGCATTCGTTTCCATGCGACTTCTAACAATCGAGTTGTACAACGTGCGCATAACCCGAATATTATTGAAGTGTTTGGATTGCCGTATTACAAACCCTAGAAGCTTGAAAGAAGTTGTAGATAGTTGTCTAATATGTTCCTTGAAGTTTAACTTGGGGTCGAAAAAAACTCCCAAGTCCTTGACTTCAGTAACTCTGGGAAGCACACATCCAGCGATGGAGTAATCATACATCAGATGATCAGGCGATCTTGTGTATGTCATCACTGCACATTTGTTAATATTGAAGTGAAGGTTACGAGCTTGGCTCCATGCATAAACTGCAACTTATTCTTATATATGCCTTTTCTCCTTAGTATATCTCTGGATACAAAAATATAAAAAAATCTAAGCGAATGCGCTTTTTTTGCTGATTCTAAACATACTCGTATCTTCTTCTCCGTCGTTCCCTCATTACTGAGGATCGTGGCCACTAGACAACAGTTTGCCTACGAGGCTCCTCCACTTCGACCTGTCTTCTGCATGGCGGGTCGCAGATTGTATAGACCCTTTTGTAACTTCTTTGATGAGGTCGTTCTATCTGGCCGGTGATCTGCCTCTGCTTCTTCTTCCCTCCATTTGACCCCCGGAAAGCATTTCCTCCAGATTCTCTGGGTTTCTCCTGGCAACATGACCAAAGAACTGCAGGACCCTTCTCATGCATACGGTGGAGAGTCTCACTTGGATACCGAGTTCTTCCAGGACAGATTTGTTGGTGCGGCGTGCTGTCCATGGGATTGCTAGCATTTTACGCCAACACCACATCTCCAGTGCATCGATTTTGGTGCTTATCCGAGCCTTCAGGGTCCATGTCTCCGATGCATAGAGAAATATCGAGAAAACCAGAGCTCGAACCAGCCTTACCTTAGTCCGCTTGCTTATACTCCGATTCTTCCACAGCCTTTCTAGCTTGCTCATGGCCGATCTTGCCATCTGGCTTCTGCGTGAGACTTCCTTTTCACAGTTTCCGTCGTTGCATATCATGGAGCCCAGATAGACAAAGTCTTTCACAGCTTGAAGGTCACTCAGCTCGTTGGTGCGTTGCATGGTTCCAGTCCGGTCCACAAACATGAGTTTGGTCTTGCTGCGGTTCATGTGCAGTCCATACTCCTTGCTTTCCTTCTCCACCCTGCGTATTAGGGTCGCCAACTCATTTTCATCGGCACCTATGATGGTTGCGTCGTCGGCGAATCGTAGGTTGTTGATTCTGAGACCTCCTATACGAATTCCACCCTCCCATCCGTCTAGGACTTTTCTCATTATATGTTCGCCGATCAAATTGAAGAGTTTCGGAGATAAGATGCACCCTTGTCTGACGCCTCTCTCTGTTTTGAACGACTTCGAAAGCTCATCGTCCAACTTTACTCTCGAAGCGCCTTCCATGTACAGACTCTGTATTAGGAATATAAGGTGGTTTGGTATCCTCATATCGCGCATAACCTCAAACATCTTCCCCCAGTCCACCCAGTCGTATACATCCCTGTAAAAAAGTAACCAACGATTGGTTGTCAAAAGTATAGTTATTCATACAAAATTAATTTATTCTAATCTCCTACAAAAAAGTCCTCTTGTTAATGCACAGACTGCTTCCGGCGGTTCCAAAATAGTGGAAAATAATTCTGGAAAGCTGTTAAACTGGACCGTCGTATTACGCATAATGTCTTTCCTTAAAATGCGAATTGGTCCCTTTTATCAGAATTTTCAACTTGGGTGATTAGCCAAAACTCCCACGGGCCCAGGTCTAGAGAGTAGGGAGCCTGGCGAACCACTAGAATGCCAGCAATGCGAAATTCTATATGTCCATATTCACACTTGGTCAATGACATTGTCATTTCGGCTTGTTGAAGGCCGGACATAGTTCGCTATCCAATAATGTACGGCTATATTTAAAGCGGTTGAAACGCTCCTCAACCATAAAATACTGATGGCGTCGTCCTGAAAACCAGTTAGATCATGCGAATGGCTCGACTTGAGCATTCCCAGACTTTTAGGAAAATTTGATACAATTTTAAGAAGTTTCCAAGAATATTTTATCCTTGATAATCGGACGGGCGCCCATTACATTTCCTCACTAATCGACCGATTTTCAACGACTGGCGCTTCAGACGTGATAAAAAAAATACTCATGTCTCTACACACCTCCATACAACTCAACAGGCTTCCTGTGCTTCTTTTGCTTACGACTATTAAACCATACGGCTTATTTAAACCATTTTATCAAAATTTGGAAAAATAACCAACTTTTCATACCTACTACTGGAGTACGGCAAGGCCTTCGATACGATTGACTTGAATATCCTGTTGGCGAAACATTTATATCCTGGCTTTAAGTCATTCTTTTGCCATTGGATGGTCTTCTTCTAAATGAATCTTCTAGATGAATCTTCTAATCCGCAGACAGCAGGGCGACGCCGTAAACGTTACTTCTCTGTCTTAGTGCAATACCCATTATAGCCAGTGTACCCGTACTATATTCACTGAACACTTTCAAAATAGGTTCTAACTCCACGATTCTGAGCACGATGTGTATGCGCATGATGCACAAGTGTTTCTATCCTTTGATATAAGAGATGCCGATTTTGCAATAGTAAATCCAATGCGATCTTCCTAATTAATTAGACTGATCCCGTCAATATTGCCTCCAGCTAAATCCCGCTAAACCATCATAACTAATTATTGGTTTTGAACGAAATCTGTTTAAATATAACCCCTCTCTAAACAGCCTCATATCACTATTGATAATATTCCTATCCCCAGAGCGCATGTCGCCCGTAATCTTGATCTGCTCCTCAAAGAAAAGATACTCTTTGACTCTCAAGGAAATCAAAAAACTCAATGGAATTTCCTTGACTCTAGTCTCTCTACCGAATTAGAGATTATCTCACTAAAACAAAGATATTAGCAACTTTAAAATGCCTGGGCCAGATTTTGTTCCATATCCCACCCCATCACCATATATCTCATTTCCAATAATCCTCAATCCTGAATATGAGGAACCGAAATTTAAAATAAAATTTGCGGTCTTTTTTTTATGACCCCAGAGCTAATAATTAATAAATTTTATTGCCTTCATTCTATGTCAGCTCAAAGTAACAAATGTCACAAACGTATATCCTACTTCAATCACATAATCACCATCGTCATCATCATCAGCGCGCATTCGCCCACCGTTGGGCATACGCCTCTCCAATCATTCTCCATCCGGATCGGTTGTCCGTTTCCTTCATCCAGACTGGTCCAGCTGTCTCCTTAATGTCATCGGACCATCGGGCCGGTCACATAATATGTCATTACATTATAGCTCTTATACATATTCTTAGGCGTTCATTGGAAACGTTCCGGCTAAAGAGGTGATCACAGGCTTTAGTCATGGTAGAATCACTACAAAAAGAAACATAAAATTGTTTTAAATTGCTTTTGCATTACTTAATAAATAAATAAATAAATGTGTAATAAATACATACATACAAACATTTTTATTGTCATATTTTATATTCACGATAATTCATTAACTCGTACGATAATTAAGTACCGATAATTAGATAACGATAATTAAGTACATGCTAATACTAGCATATAACAAGAGTTGTCCTTATTTAGTTCTACGTACACGTCGGTATGCTTCTCGCGTCATATACATCGTATACTTCTCCACCCAAGAAAATACAATACGTCGTATGCCCAGACACAGGGTATATTCGGCCTAGTTGGGTATGTGCTGAGTGTGGTCATGTGAATGTAAGTTTGAAATAAATGAATCAAAGAATAAAAAATATGTAGAAAAGCGTTGCGTAAAGATTTTTAATTATTGAGTGATATTTTGATTTTTCTGCTTTTGCTGCCCCCTTACCGCTTAAAGCGGCCGCCTATCTGTAAGCACGGCATGGCCCTGATGGATCTGTGGTAAGTTTAACATAGCTACCTTGTTGCATGCGATCAGAAACTAGTAGTTAAATAACCCGCAGGTCGCCATGTTGACATCCCGTTTCCACAAACGCCTTTTCATTGCAAACTAAAAGACGCTTCAATTATCTATTAGAAAGTGCGTTATTAACGCTAGTGGGCACTGCAGCCAACGTGGAATTAAAAGCAGGAGTAAATGCGGAAAAGTGGCAGTTGCTACCTTTCGCAGCCTAACCGATGCAGTCACCGATAACTCTCAGAGATTACGAATAGTTAGACTTGCATAAGAGACTGATGCCGGAGGTTTCTAAAAGCTATGGGGACATCGGAATGTAAAAGTGATAGAGGTGTCAATTCTGCTAACCAACCTGCGTGTAAGTTTGACTTAAATAAGAAAAGACAAAATACCCACTCGGTAAATACGTTTTATCTTGTATATTATGTTAATCAACTGTAATAGTCATCGGTTTAAAAAAAAAAAAACTTACTTGTATCCAGCTAAAATATTCAGTAGGGTGCTCTTCCCTGCTCCCGAAGGACCTAAAATGGCGCTGAGTTGTCCAGATTTGAATTCACCGCTAATGCTCCTCAAAATGATTTTGGAACCTGAAATAAAAATAAGAAGATTTTATAAAACATCGAGTCATTATTATGAGATTAAACTTAAACCAGTGAAATATCAAGTACCAGAAAAAACAGAAAAGAATGCCTGCGTGTGAACGACCTCACCTTTCGTAAACCACACAGTGCATGTATAATCTACGAAGTATAATCAGCGCCACTTAATATATTAAACTGTTTCATTTACTACGGATGTTTTGTATAAAATTTGGTTTTATAATTTTTTTTAATCGTGCATGAATGTAGTAGAGGGCACTTTTCTTGAATGAAAGTAGAGGGCACTAGTAAAATACTCGCAAACGACTAAAATGTTAAAAAAAATGTTTAAAAAGCTACACTAAACGACTAAAATGAATGATGCTTTAACAACGTCACTTCTGAAACAGTGATTGGCAACATCATCCGGATCCGTGGGTGAAGCCTACGAACTACCTGATCGTTAGGTAGGTATTTGTCAGTTCAATCGCCATCTCACTCGTTTCTTGAACGTAAGCGGAACGTAGTCAGAGCCCATTAGGTCCGAATATATTTTTGCCTACTCTCTGTCGCTAAGCGCCAATTTTTCGCACTTAAAAAGGGAAACCAAGTCCGGATCTTATGAATAGCAATCAGCCCTTTAGTAACGGGCTTATATTCAATATTTTTTGAATTTCTTTTTCTATTTCTTCTTATTATTCTTCGTCTTGTCTTCTTTTTCTTCTTCTTATTCTGTATAGTTCTATTATATTCCTTTTATATTTATGTACATAACCAGGCACCGACTTTGGGGTCCAACTCCCCTCCCCCCCCCCCCCCCCCCTTTCCCTCCCCGGATTTTATTTACCCGGTGTCCATGATTATATATTTTTTTTATTTCATGTAGTGTTAATACACGTATTACAAAATTGTACAAACACACAAAACGTATACAAACATATTATATGTATATGTATAAAAATTAAAAATCTGAAACTGTACTATAATATAAATTAACAATTTAGCAACCATAGAATATAGAACTCTACCGCGCAATAAAGCACATTTTCTTGTTGAAACTGAATGTATCCATGACATTTCAAAAATAGCAAAAAATGTAAACACGCACAATTTACACACCCTCACATCTCTAACAATATAAATTACCTATATGTAAACAAGAGTGAATTCAGTTTTTTTTTATATAATTTAATTTTTTGGTAGTAGTCTTTTTTTTTTTGGTAGTAGTCTTTATTCATAAAAAAAGATACAAATTACATGTCACAGTTCCCCACTAAGGCTAGTGCCTTTTCAGTGGGTAACTAACAATAATGTGTTTATAATTCTGACTTATATTATCCATTACCTATTATACTTTTATTACCTATTATAACTTTTTACGTTAAGTAGATGCATTGACTTCCTAACCTAACCTAATCTAACCTATATCTCCTATCATAACTAGCTTAATATACACTTATAAGTATGCTTTTCCACTAAATTAATATGCCTACTTACTAATCTAACCTAACCTATACTAATTATCCTGGTATACTTACTTTGTTTACAATTACAATAACAAATGATTACACTAATAAAATGATTCATACCAGATATCTATACTTATGCCCTAACCTAACCTAACTTATCTTACTTAGCTTGGTTTACCATAATTATTCTACTTGATGTTAATGCTAATTTAGTCTTATAGAATTTTTACTTGTTACAGTTATGCTACTGCTTTTACATATTTATGCTAATTTACACTAATATAGTTTTTAATTTCTCTATTATAGTATTTATATGACATAATATTTAAATTATTTCAATTAGCTCGCCTGGGTAAGTCATTATTTAGGTTGCTTAGTAGTATAAGTTTCAATGTTTTCTTTAGTAAGTATTTGCTGATTGAGTTGTCTAATTTTATAGAAAAGTGATTGAATAATTTTGGAACAATGAATTCAAGAGTTCTATCGCCGTAATAATTGTTTTGCTTGTTATATTTCAAATACCCCTTTTCACGTAGCCGAGTTCTGTGTACATGATCGGCAGGTATTCGTAAATTTTGTATTTGGATTTATTTTATATTTATATTCTACTACTTTTATTATTTAACGATTATTTTGTCTCTTTTTTATTTTAATCTACTATAACAATTTTCTATCAAGTTTTTCATAAAACTAAATTTAAAAAATTTAAATTTAAATTTATGTCATATAAAATTGGCGTTTTCCTTAGAATAGGCACTATCTAGTTAGGATTGACCCAAAATAAATAAAAAATATAAAAAAATAGTTTTTCGAAAAATTTGCTCTATTTATCATGAGAACCTTAAATCTAAAAATGCATAAAATACACTAAACGGATATTTTAGCAAAATACTGAACCTGTTTAGCTATATTATTAATAATTGGTTTCAGGAATTAAATGTAAGGGCGCCGTTTGAATCTCTGATAAAGAAAATAAAATAAAATAAAAGGACGACCAAGACGTAAGAATACTCAAGTAACCTAGTAAGAATATTCCGAAATATTCCTACTATCATTAGCACTAAATCAACCTCGGTTTTCATTCTTGACATTGAATAGACTGTTACTGACCCAAAGCAAATGGCAAATATCCGTTTCTAGTTTAGCGCGTTTCAACTTACTGGTCAAGTCTTATGCAATGGCAAACGAGTATATATTTACTCATATTTCCGTGTCCAACGCTTAAACTCTGTGCAAGACATTTGATTTGATATTCTATAAATATGCATTAATAACTTTACATCATTAATTATTTAAAAACATACAGTAATAACGAATGAGGTTGCACACAAAACGATGTGCAATTGCTTTTCCTCTTCTACGCTGGATAACTTCCAGATTTCTATTTTGAAGGCAGCTACTTTTTTAAATTTTCTAGTAGTTTCGTCTTCTATCACTACTTCTTCTAGCTCAGTTTTTTTGCATCGGACCTTGCACTGACAGGTTATAACAGGTTGCATTTATTTCCTAATTTACGCAACCACTTCGCTTGCGACTTTATATATGGTTATAGGAAAGAACGATCAATGTCAATTTTGGTAAATTTTTATACCAACAAAAAAACAATGTTGTCATCGATCGTTCTTCCTCCTAACATTTCATATGTGTACTGCTAATGCTCAGCGAGCTCTCTAGTTTTGTATTTACATATATTCGGCAAGATAAAACACGTTTATATAATACCATAACCATTACAATAATCACAATAGGAAATTAATAAAATAGAATACGTATCCTTTCATATGTGTACTGCTGCGTATCTTTTCATATGTGTAATCCTGTTAAATTAAATAATGTTAAATAACAGTAACCAAAATTAAATAATAAGAATATACAATATTTAATATTAACGTAGAAACTGTCTGGATATAACAATTTTTGGATATCTTGCCTGTTGTCATTTTTGAACCAGGAATCAATTTTAGCTTTAAAAGAAGACTTAGTCAAATACAATTTAGGATCATGTATATCCTGGATTTACATTTACACAAAATGCCTCGAAATGAAATGAATAAGATTGCCGCGTGTAGATTCTTTGCCGGGTTCTTGTCGTCCAACGCCATCCCCCTATCCTTCATATATGCATCATTACTACTACAATAGGTAGAAATTATATTAATAATATATAAGTCGAAAACATTTTCAATTTTATCAACCAAAATTCGTTTTAGTGCCCGCATTATAAAATAAGTCAACAAAAATAACTATGTTCACAATAAATATTTTAAAATACGATTAGTACTAGAAATAGAAATAGAAATATATTTGGTGTCCAAATTATGGTGTTGTATTTATAGTGATAATGAATGATTATTCTTTTTCATAATTCCCTTTTATGGTAACCGATTGTCATTTTTTACAAATTTGACAAGTTTTTATATTTAATTAGTTTTTATATTATGGCGCTGGGCTACGTATTATATCAATAATAAATTATATCTATAATAAACGGAAATTAGAAATACAAAATGCTTATAATTAAAATAAAAAATCACGGTAAGAAATCAATTGTTATTAAAACATTGAAATATATGTACATACATTGGAAGGATCATAAACAACATAGTGTTTAAAAAATAATAAACTGAATTAAATAGTGATTAATTCAGTAAATGCTCTTGTCGGGTTGTATACTGTGCTCGACAAAACATACCATAGCCAAAGGGATTACATATAAAATTGGAAAAAAACATAGTTTCGGCACAGTATAATAACACCCAGTAAGTTCACTCAAGAGCTACAAGGCAATGCGGGAAGAGGGTGCGACGGAAGTGATGCCAGGGGTAAGTCCTGTCCCGTCCTTAGGCCCATAGTTACGGCGTTGTGGGCTGTGACGCGCTGTGGGCGTAGTTTGTGTCAGCTCTTACACAAACCGCTCTTACTATTACTTTTTTGTGGAGATTTACGAGTCGACGCCATATGGTATTCTCAGAACAAATCGGTATCATAATAGCATCTGCGTCGCCGGGGCACTGTAAATGTGGCCGGGACGATGCTTCAAGAGAAGACGAGTAGTTATATTACGATTTATGGTAGCCGTTAAGATTCTTGACGTCACTAGCTTCGATTTCAATTTTGTTCTAAGAGAAGGTACCTACTGCCTGGTATACTGTGGTTTCGGCGTGCTGTGGCTGAGTCGAGGCTTGACATTGCATGTTTTTAGTATTTTTTTATATTGCGGTTCGTATGAGTTTTTTTATATTGCAGTTCATATGAAGTTATACTCGTAGCTATGCCCAAACATGAAATTAAATGCATATTTTTGAGACGCAAGCGGTAGTTGTTTTTAATTGAATTCATGATTGCAAAGCAGATTCGCAGAGATAACTTGCGGGGGAACCAAGCGAGACCCCGAGCGTCGCGTGTCAGCGTTCGGTGTCCGCATGGCAGTGGCGTAACTAAGCCGGTGCAGCCGGTGCGGCGCACCGGGGCCGACGATAGTTAGGGTATAAAATCGAAGACTATCGCGGTTGTTTGACATTATAAATAGGATAGAAAACGAATTTACCGCGTGAAATTTGTAGGACCCGACGTTTCGGTGACGTTGCAGCCGCCGTTGTCTAGGGTAGACTGGAGAGCTGTCAGTCCGTTGTTTTGCGGGTAGGGTAGACCGGGGACAAATGATACAGGGGACAGTTAAAACAAAGCCGTTTTCTCAGTTCCTATGACAGCTATCAATGTGTGAGTGCCAACAGATTATACCTCTATAGGGCCCCGTATAACCTCTAGTTAGTCGCTGACGTCGGATTGTGCAAACGCCTACAGGGAGCCGACAAAATTTCACGACCCCAAATGTAAGTTTTACGTAACATTTCAATCAACTTATTTTTCATGATGGATGTAATGATGTTCACTTTTGCCTTACCTATCATGTACCTTTGGGTCTTGAGATTCTTTTGTGTATTATTTTGTCTGGATATGTGCTATGTAGTTCAGAATAAATTGTTTTTTTGGAAAAAAGTGTCGCCGGGGAAGATTGATACAATATTGAAGGGGACAATTGATACGTATCAATTGACCCCGTGTATCAACTGTCCCCGTTGACGATTCATTATCCAGTATTGTCAGTTTTATGATTGTCATGACTAATTAGTCTTCATGACGACATAATTTTGATTTATATGGTACAGCGCCCCTCTATGATCTGTTGTTATCGTTAATATGATAGCCATCTCCTTTTTCACATATCATAATTAATATCTCAATAATACGTATTTCGGCAAGAACTGAAGTTCGAGTTG